>CAKNWW010196388.1:0-11201 GCA_932074435.1 Andricus kollari
CTAAATCGAGTGCGAAGCACGAGATACGTGATGAGAATCTGTTCGTTCAAGCCGAAGGAGCTTTAAGAAAAGATAATTCACAATCACCAAATTACAGTTGTCGATGCTGTGACCTTTAATTTGAAAAGGTTTCTGCACAAATGTGTGGAAATACATTATCGAGCGCGAAGCGCGAGATACATATATTATCGAGCAGCGGCGGGCAGATTTTTTTTTTGGCATTATTGTTAGGATTTTGGAGGTCTTGAGTTGGGAAACTCAAGAATTCATCCATCTCCTTGAGTCATCGAATAGGGCCAGCTGTCATCTCCTTTTTAGCGAGGCTTCTACTGTCCAGGGATCTTCGCTTCACTTTCTTCAGCTTGCTCCTAGTTCCTGTAAATCTCTATTATCGAGTCCAGGATCCCAGGCAAGTTCCGGGTGCGGGCGTACTTAAGAGAATTGCCTTGAAATTCGCTACATGAACAGGTAATTTTCCTTTAAATTTATCGCAAGGGTTATCATTTATCACTAATATCGATAAGCCCAGGGCGAGATGACCACAAAGTCCGTCAGTGGACAGGCATCTCCGCCAAAATTATCTTATCGGAGGAACCGTATTAATGCCTCTATGTTTCTCAAAATCTTCCGAGGGTTGCATGGAAAACCACCCTATGTCTGCCGGTTGCAAGGTTCCATCCACCAATCCTCGCCCAGGAGTTCAACCATCCCTTAAAGGCTTCGAATCCCGTGGTCCAGATTCCTACCTCAAAGAATTCGTGCCTAAGAAAATAGCCAATTAGCGGGAAGGAAGGAAGCACGTGTAGAGAAGATACGACAGCAGAGCAGACCAGCGTGGAGCGCATCGTCGATCTCTCTCTCTCGACCGTAGGAATACCTATAGCTAAGTTTCGCGCGCCTTTCTCTCCCTCGTCTCCCCTACTCAGACGCCCGTCAGTCTCCGTGCGTGCGAGGATTGTTCACACGTACAGTGCCTTTGTACCTGCGAGCCTAGACACATATTCTGTAAACGAGGTGTCAAGTAGTGGAGAAGCTGAGCGTCTTTGATTATTTCGAGGTAGGATTTTAATCTTCCAGTGGTTTAGCCAAGTTCTTTTGCTATTATGTTCTCTTGTTTATCTCCTTGGCTGAACTACTTATAAAATCTGGTAATCTAGTAATTATAAAATGTCTGTTCATTAAATCTTTGATTTTGGAGTGCCGGTGTCTGGCTCACGGTAACCTCATGGTCTGTCGTACTTCAACTGTTATATTTAGACCAATCCACCTTGAACTAGCCTGTAAATTTTAAGACCTTTGAATATGAAACCCCTTTAGCTATCAAATGTCTCGACCTATCTTTTCAGAACTTTCTCCCGACCTAAAATATTATAAAAATACCCCTTTATTCTATATCTTATTTATATTAATTTCGTAATAATTTAAATTAGGTAACATCGAATTGTATAACCGTTTTAATGTGACTCTATATTCTGGTGTGTTTATAACCGATTTTCTTCTGACATTTACCGACCTTGACGTAATTATCTGTCCCCTATTATTTTGATTTTTCGATTTTGTTAGGTACCTTGATTTCTTTCTAAAATTACGAATAATGCTTCCCGACCCAATTAATTCAGAAACCCCCTTTTATTTTCAGTTTCGAACTTGTCGTTTCTTTTGATTCAGTAATATTTATCCGTGAAGAGTGTATTACTTTCTGTTGATTACGTTCTTGTTATTATCGTTACCCACTCTAGTCATTTGATGCACCTTTTTGCAACCTTATTTTCGACATGTTTTCTCTCCTACCTTCCCGACCTTGATACAATTATGTACCCTGTTGTGTATAAGTTTGACAATTTAATTGTTGTTCTTAAGAAAATGGAAATTTACATGTACCCTACTGACTTTTTTATGTTATATTGGGCCTATAACTTAATTCGTGCGGTTGGCTAAGAGATGGCGTAACTTGATTATTATTCCATGGTTACAAACATCCGACATGCGTTGGAAAGCTACTGTCGTTGTGCATCTTTTTCAGTATATGTCATTCATTTGAAGCGTAAACAGCTATAATTTTTGTTCACTTAAATATGTCGAACTTTGTGCCTGAAAAAGTGTTTTGCGGGGAGTTCTCCTTCATTATTTTCATATGACGAAAACTGCTGCCGAAAGTCATCGTATTTTGGTGGAAGTGTATGGTGAACATGCTCTAGCTGAGCGAACGTGCCAAAAGTGGTTGGCTCGATTTAAAAGTGGTGATTTTAGCTTGGAAGACGAAGAACGTCCTGGGCAGCCAAAAAAGTTTGAAGATGAAGAACTGGAAGCATTACTCGATGAAGATTGTTGTCAAACACAAGAAGATCTCGCAGAATCTTTGGGAGTCACTCAAACACCCATTTCAAAACGTTTAAAAGCAGCCGGATACATTGAAAAGCAAGGAAATTGGGTTCCACATGAACTCAAGCCGAGAGACGTTGAAAGGCGGTTTTGCATGTCCGAAATGCTGCTGGAACGCCACAAGACGAAGTCCTTTTTGCATCGGATTGTTACTGGTGATGAAAAATGGATCTGTTACGACAACCCCAAGCGCAAAAAATCATATGTGCAACCCGGCCAACTAGCGAAATCAACGGCAAAGTGGAATATCCATGGTGCGAAGGTAATGCTCTGTATTTGGTGGGATCAGAAGGGTGTGCTTTATTATGAGCTGCTAAAACCGGGTGAAGCCATCAATGGAGAACGCTACCAAATACAATTAATCCGTTGGAAGAGAGCAATAGCCGAAAAATGCCCAGAATATGCGACCAGACACGAGGCAATAATTTTCCATCATGACAACGCTCGGCCCCATTTTGCTATTCTGGTTAAGAACTATTTGGAAAGCAGTGGATGGGAAATTTTGCCCCACCCGCTTTATAGCCCAGACCTTGCCCCCTTCGGACTACCATTTGTTCCGGTCAATGCAGAACGCCCTCACTGGAATACGGTTCACATCAAAACAGGGTATCAAAAATTGGCTTGATTCATTTTTGCCCGCCAAGCCGGCGTAGTTCTTTTGGGATGGAATCCACAAATTGCCAGAAAGATCAGCAAAAGTCATAGCTTCAGATGGGCAATACTTCGAATAAAAATATGGTATAACAATTATTATTATATAACATTATAAGTTTGAAAAAACCGCACGAATTAAGTTATAGACCGAAGATATTGGAAACTCTCTCTTTCCATTTTTTATATAAATTCTTTTATGCATTATATCTTAATCTTTTTCTATTTATTAATTGCCATTCATCACTCATTCACTCAGATCTGCTAAAATTCCTGTTGTCGGCAATAAACCAATTATTTTGATTTGAATATCTAAAGAAAATCTAGCCAAATATTTATTTGAACCTCCCACTCTATCATAAGAACTGAACTATACGTTGCCTTTTTGGATTTCTCTTAATTCCTCTCAGACCTAGTCGTTTATCGTCTATCGGTATATCTTACCGGTTTTTATCGCTGTCGTTTCTTTTTATTTGGTTTTGAATTATTTTGAGATTTTATTAAGATTACCTTTAGGAAGGCTGGCGCCTGGGCTATAGGGAGTGATATCTTATTTTTTTTATATTTGTGCGAGGCCTTAAGGGACCCAAAATTATATTTTTTCATCTTAGGAAAAAGGCCGCCTCACAGTTGCCATATAAGTACTTTTAAAAAAAATTCCCAAATACAAAATTGTAAGCTTTTATTTTTTTATTATTTTTTTATATTTTTAAAATCATGCCAGCATTATTTAATTTCAACTCGAGATGAACCGGTGACTATAAAAATGTCTCAAAAAATGTTGCTGTAATAAAAGTTTTTTTTTTCAAGTATACAAAAACCTCTTTAGATTATAAAGTTCTAATTTGGAACAAAATGTCATAATAATTATTTCCTGAGTTCTTAGTCAAAAAGAAGCCTATTATATTTAAAATCCATCAATTACTAAAATTATAATAAAAACTGTTTTGTGAAAAAAGCGCTCCCCGATTATTTAATTTGCATATAAAAAATATCCGTACATCATCCGAGGAGAGAATTCTGCAAAAAAATGTCCAGTAATATAATTTTTTAATAACCTTTTGCGCTAATGGATGATATTATATTTTTTTATTTTTTATATTAGATTATATTTTATTTGTTTTGCGCATACTATGTAAGAGTAATATTCAAAAAAGAAACTTTCTGGAATATCTTTTTCAGATTAAATTCGTTTGAGGCTCACCGTACCAGGTGCCACTGAGCTTTCGACAAGATTGTTATGACTCCACTTGGTAGTTGCTTCTTCGGGACCATCCCTGAAAAATTATCCGCGACTCCTTATTAATTATTATGATAACCATATCCAGCAAAAACCTTTGTACATGGACCCTTTATCCGCAACCTGAAGACTCGTCCGGTGGCTTAGTCATAGAGCCCTTCTATTCGAGTTTAGGGACTGTATTGGGTTATTCCATACTGCCATATCTCGAATATTGTTAATGTTTTATACCCTAACTTTATAACAGCCTTTAGTTCATCAACAACACAGTAAGGAAGGAAAAATATTAAAGTCATCATGAAAAATAAAAATTGTACATTATTTTGCAATATCTGAATAAGCAGTACCAGATCGAGGTACGAAAGTAAATATAATATACATTAGATATAATAGTGTTGAACATAATGTAGAAAAGTTCACATCTTTGACAAAATCGAGTGCGAAGCACGAGATGTGTGATAAGAATGTGTTCATTAAAGCCGAAGGATCTTTAACACAAGAGAATTCACAATCATCAAATTACAGTTGTTAACGCTTTGACCTTTGATTTTAAAAGGTCTGTGCACAAACGTGTGGAAAATACAAAGACCGACCGCATAGCGCGAGGTAAATACATTATCGAGCGCGAAGCGCGAGAACCAACCTTCGCGCGCTCATACTTGCGAACCGCGCGCACAGCACGCAATGAGAATGTGCCCGCGCAGCGAAAAATTTTTTTCTTCGCAACATGATCGACGCAGGGGGAAAATAGATAATTGTGTATGCGTGTCGGTGATATTATGTGAAATTAACTACGAGGTGGTAACACAGACCAATATAGAAGCTCTTTAACTTGACCATGGTATGCATACTGTAGATCCCATTAATGCCCGACATTCATCACCCACGTATACTTTTGGATGATCAATTAGAAACTTACCGTACTTTGATATCGATGGCCATAAGGAGATAACTTCGACGAAACGCCCTTTTTCTTTGTCAGACTTTTCATATTATGTTATAGTGATTCCCGTGCGTCCACCAAAGAAGCATTGCGTGGATCAAGTGGTTTCCTAGCAAAAATTGATATTTTTGAAGTGCGATCTTTAAGATGGGATATTGTTCACTTGAATTTGTGATGCCTGGAACAATCATCGCACCGTATGAAATTTAAATTTGTGTCGCATGGTGGTTTCGCCTTGGACCGTGGAAAAATGTGAGATCCTACTACTGGTTGCTCGCATTCATCTTTCCGTATTTGCACACTAGCACTTGAAATTATATTTTGTGCCATTTCACGCTTAAAAAATTTCACACAAATTTCGAACTTTTTTCCAGTGATCGTGTAGTAGACCTGTCCTTTCTTCTCCCTGCTGTGCATGTACAATACCAGCAGGGCCGCCAAAAACCGTTGCAGGCCCCAGCATTCTATATTATCACGGGCCCTCGTCTGCTCCCTTTACTGCCCAGAGTTTCACGGCAGACTACTAGGGTTTTACTACTAGAGTTTTACTGCAGAGTTTGAATTGCCGAAACCTAGTTGCCAATTAGGACATAGGCAGAAAAATATACACAAATTATAAAAGATACTACCACTAGATGTATCATACAGTGAACATAATTTACTTTAAAAGATGCAATGCACAAATTTGGAAACAATAATTAAGATTCGTTTTTTGAAGGGTATCAAGTCACTGTAAAGGTTGCAGAATTTCTTTGCCGAAATTGGCGACAAAAATCAAACCACACAGTTTCAAACTGGATCACGTGGTTTAGGATAGCGTAGTACACTTGTCTTTTAAATTTTACTCTAAATGCTACATTTTTATTTACCCTTAAAGAGATTTTGTCCACCCGATGTTTCTGGCTAGCGTGAGAGCTTCGTTCTAAATTTTCCCCATACTTTCCATTACACAGAGATTGCAGCTCTGCAATTAAGCTTTTTGAATTTTTACAGGTGACATCAAGCGTTGCTTCTCGAGCCTGAATTCCTTTGTTTACAATGTCAATTGTTTTTAAAACTTTTACCCAAATCGATGGCATAAGTAAACAATTTAAGGTCCGTGTATACGTTTCAAGTCCATTGAAATTACCACGACATTCGTCTTCCAGATTCAATAATGATACCTCATACAGTGCGTCTGCTACTCCTGGAAGATGAGGAGCAAGGGGTTTCGCGGAGTAAATCCAGGCTGACAAGCGCGTTCGAGAGGTTGAATTCAGAGAGCAATCTATTTTATTTTATTTCTTGGCTGTTTTTTTTTCATGTAAACCTACCTAGCTTTCATGCATTTTAAGCGCTCTAAATGAATTTTCGTTGAGCTAAAAAACCCTAGCACTTGACCGGGCTGTGGTTGCAAGTAACCTTAACGATTTTGGCATGTTTTCTTGCTCCCCGCATTCTCCCACCATACCTGCGAGACAGCAAGCGCTGGTAGGCGTGGCTTAAGACCTCCGTTGTAAAAAAAATATACCGAAATCGCGAGGGTTTCTTGTAACCATAGCACGGTCAAGTGAAAGCTATTCTCGCACGGCGATACAACTTTCAAAGCAAACGCTCGAGCTGTATTACCATGCGAATTTTGCGTTAGTACTGTCTTCAGTTTTGACATTCTAAGCTGGAAAGTGGCTTCCCCCATCTTTTTAACACAGTCAGCAACGGCCAGTAGATACACCTCGGCTTGATAGGTTACTCCATCTTCATTGATGAAATTTACATAGCAAATTAAAAATGCAGGTTGTTTAACATGAGCGAATTGCATCCACATTTAGTGAATGTGCACAAACAACCAAAAATTCATTGTGAATATCTGGTGATAAGTAATGCACCTGTACTCTTCTCCGGTTTCTTGAGAGTGGTGAACTTTTCGAGGATTTAATCAATTTTCAGACTCTGGAAACGTCATGTGTTTTTAAAATTTGATAAAAAATACTTACTTTTCACCATTATAATCGATTATAATACGAATTATGACCTCAAATTCGTTCAAATTATAGAGGCTTCGGAGTTGTTAACAATTCAAGGGATAGACATATAAGCATGATTCTTTCAGTCAGTATTTATAATCTGTAGCATGTTAGTATTGCAATTTGAACTGCATCATATATTTAAAAAAGTGCTCGAGGCCAATATTATGAAAAAAAATTGTAACAGTCCAGTCACATTTCAAGTATGTGAATCTGTAGGGAGAGACACTGCAGGACGGGTAAGAACTGACTACTTAATTACAAAAAGGCTACACCTAACTGTAATTTTTTTGTACTTTTTCTGTATGGACTAATAAAGTACACCACCATATGTGCTGCAATCCCCTTAGGAGTTTAAAAATGTTATAGGAACATCGAATAAGCATCGAGGGACATACAAATTGAAATCTATTTGAAAATCGCCCATATATGTGTGTGTTTGCGTGCGTGGGTGTGGCCACCCATCTCGCGGTCGTGAGAAGTGGCCATAGGTGTGACCGCGGTTCTACTGGGAGCAGGTGTTATTTTTAGATGCCAGTTGCTCCCAATGGGACCCTGGGGTGGCTGTTTAACCCTTTATTTATATATAGTTTGGAAAGTGATTCACATAGCTCATTTCGAGAGTGCTTGGCAATGTTGCGTTGCCAAGATGTTTGATTAACTGTATGTTTTCTGACGCAATCGACCTTCTTTCTTGGACAACGCATTTTAATCTTTTTTTACACAAAAAACTTCGATAATTTTTTAATTGAGGGCCTGGATCAAGAAACTCGCCCAGCGATCGAGATCGGATGAAGTTAGTGTCCGTACGCGAAATGACCAAGTATGAAATTGAGCTAGAAAAACGCATCAAAACGTTGCACAATGCGTAGTTTGCATTTGTCCTATTTTCTGTTTTTCCATCGGATGAGTATTTTTTTAATAACAAGCATGAAAAACTGAAAAAAAATTTGTTCTTATTTTAATTACTTTTTGAGAACTGAATCATCGCAAGTTGGGCAAATATTATTTGAATGGTTTGAAACTTTGATGTACATACGAAATTTACCTTAGCGATGCCTACAAACTAAAGAAAAAACTGAAAATCGCCTGTTGTTTAATAATATTTAATTACAAATTGAAATAGATCGGTAATCCCGTTTTTTCAGTTTCGCCGACAAAAAGTGTCGAGCTTTTTGGAAATGTTCAAATCAATTCATTGAAAAGTGAAGGAAATTCAACGTTAAAGCTTTCTCGATACTTTTTGTCGGCAAATATGAAAAAACGGGTTATCGGCCTGTCTCAATTTGAAATTAAATATTATTAAGAAATAGGCGATTTTCAGGTTTTCTTCAGTTTTAAGGCATCACTACACTTATAGAAATATCTGGTTAAATTTTCCATCACATGTGGTTGAAGTTTTATACAATTATCGTTGTTGAAATTTCAACTACTTGTGAATGAAAAATTAGCTACACGTGTAATTGAAATTTCAACCCAGTAGTTGAAATTTCAACCATGCATTATTTGGCACAATTAGTTTAATTTCAAAAAATTATAATTTTTCAAAAATTTTAAAGAAAACCCATAATGATTCCTGAAAAATACTGTGCTTTGAAATTCACTAACTGTACCGAAAGAATTCAGATAAGGAATCAGTGAGTTATTTCGTACGTTTGTGTCGTGTGATCCATGAGATTTACAAAGTGCATATAATATTTAGGAAAATAAGCAGCTCTAAAGAAGAAAAATAAAAGGTCCGTTGGAATTATATTACCATAATGAGTTGCGCGCCCAATCAGACAAACTTTTCAACACTCGTTTTTGTAAACATAACCTAAAAAAGCATACAGCAGTTAGTACGAATAGTCTGAATGAAATTTTCCCATTATGATAATATTAATCCAACGTACCGTTTGTTTTCTTCTTTTCCTGAATATTATATGTCCTTTATTAATTTCATGGATCTCACGATACAAACGTACAAAATAATTCCTCGTGGGACTTTGTCTCGTTGGAGTCTGGCCTGGCCAGAAGTATGAGGGCGCATTGTGTATGCGCAAACGTTTTTTTGAATTTTCAACTGCATTTAGTTCAATTTTGTTTCAACTCCGTGGATGAACGAGATTTCAACCACGAAAGTGGTTGAAAAGTGGTTGAATTTTCAACATATTTCTAACAGTGTAGGGTTATTTCGCGCGTAATTCAAAGTTTCAAACAATTCCAATAATATTTGCCGATCTCGAACGCTGGACGAGTTTTTCGATCCAGACCCTCAATTAATGTAAGGTTTTCAATTTATTTTTGCTCAGAAAACACAAACAAAGGACATCGAACAAAACTCAAAAGCATTGGTTAAAAGTAAAAAAACAATGCGCTAGTTTTCAGCTTTGTTTGCCTGCCCGTCCTCGACATGTGCCTGTTCTTTTTGCCCTCGCAAAGGCTCATGCTCGAGACGGAAGACGATCGAGTTTTTTGCGCGCTCACTTAAACCTATGCTGGCTCGCTCATTTTTCGCTAAAAAAATCTGAAACGTTCCGAAAAACGGCTTTCGACCCTAATGAAGAACTGCCCCGCGAAAATTTTGTTGAACTCAAAAATTCCCTCGATACTTTTTTCCGCCGAACGTGAAGAAGCATGGTTTAAATAGCTATAGACAAACATCGACATATTGTTAAGCAATTAACTTTTTTATGCACGAATCGAATTCCCTATCCATCGGCAGAGCATAATACGCTTGGGGTTCAAATTTCAAGTCATTTCGTTGAAATAAAAAAAAGGTGCAGCGATTTTTTTTTTAGAAAACGCATTAAATTCCGCTCGTCGAATACAGAACCGAGCGTCCCGTCAGTTATTGCATCCGGACCCTCACTTGTAAACATCACACAGTCATGAAAAATGACATGTAAGTGTAAACAAGCGAAAAAGAAGGAGGTGGCAACCTGTATTTTGACGCAGTTTTGCAATAGGAACATGAAAAAAAATTGCCAATTCATGTGTTTGAAATTCTGTTTGGATTATATAAATTGAATGAAAAAGCAGCAAAGCATAACTGGAAAAATAACTGGAAATCTGGAGTGCTTGTATATCTGCCACCTAGTAGAAATAACATTATGGTAAATTCGCCAATGTCTAGAGTTTACAGGAATATAAACTTTGTGTATCGAAGGGCAAATGGTGAATTGTACATTTTCCATACATCACTTTCGAGATTCGTAGAGAGTTGTTACTCACTGATTCTGGACGTCAGAAGCGTAGATACTAGTTATTATAGTTAACTTAATGTAACTTTATAAGTAGAAGTAAGACACTATACCAAACATTTAAATACAACCCTTGAATTGGTTTTAACTATTGGGTTGTCGCAATAAAGGAAATACAAATGCAAACAAGAACAGCGAAATATGCGAGCAATTCATAGGTTTCCATAGCGGTATTCATATAAGGACCCATGTGGAAACCCACAAAATATTTTACATCCTATCTCAGATCGTAATTTAAGACAGGAATTCAAAAAAGGATCGCATATGGGTTCCCACATAGGTTCACATGTAATCTACTATGTAGGCTTTTTCAGTAGGGAAGGATAATGCCAGTGATAATTTGACTACACCTTCTTCGTCTCATGAAGATACTGCTCACGCTATCGGCGATAACGTCGAAAGTCGTAATATCTTAGAAAGAGCTTTCAAGGATAATGCCAGTAAACTTCTAAATGAATTGCCGTTGAAAAATTTGCAGAATATAACAAATTTTTTATTTTTTGTACATAAATATACAATTGCACTATATCCAGTTATAATACAGATGATGAAGTAATTTAAATTAGAAGTAGTTAGTTGAACTATTTGTAAATATTTATAATTTGAAAGAAGTATGTGCTTCTTTTTCTCTTCGTGCAAATAACGATATTTAATCACAGATTTTTATATTGGAAATCAACTGTAAGAAACCAGCGGGGTGCACTTTTTTTAAGCCAACCGCCCCCGTGTTTCCTCAGCAT
>CAKNWW010196456.1:0-10592 GCA_932074435.1 Andricus kollari
CGAAACTTTCAGCGGAAGAAATTTTTATTATGATATAATAAATTTTTTTGGAATTTCCACGTCAATTCATCTTACCGTTAGAAAATCATAAGCATTTAATTTGCTTTTCTCGAGCGCTTGAGAGCACGTCGATTCTACTCGCTCTTGTTTTTTCTGCGAATTTTCCGCGTGCGAATTTCTTTGGAATACTTCTGCAGGAAAACAGAAGAGCGCACAGGCAGCGTCAACAATGAGTCGCCACCAAAAGCCCTGACGGTTTACGTCAGGCCTACCCAAACTGGAGAAATGGACTCATTTGCCACATGTTCGAGTTCCACCACCACGGGCCTCTACTCGCCTCTGAGAGGCGGGGTAGTGGTTCGTGGCACGTGCCGTGTGACGTAGTTGAAGAATCCAGTAAGGCAGTAACGCAGATATGTTTAAAAGTTTTGGGCGAAAGAGAGAGAGAGAGAGCGAGAGCCACCACCTCCCCAAGCCTCCGAGCTGAGCGGAGGAAACTGGTGGTGTTAAAATCCCATCTGGCAAATGAGTCGGTTTCCCCAGTTTGGGTAGGCCTGGTTTACGTTTCCAAAGACTAATTATTTAGTGCCACGGATAAAAATTATTTTTTCATAAAGTGAACATTGTATCAAGTCGTTAAAATAAAATGGCATCGTGTTCATCAGAACCTTCTCAAGGTAGAAAAAATCTAAAAATGAAGCAGATTAGGCTGAGAATGTCCGTAAAGCAAAAAGTAACAAGGTATTTAATATTGCAAAATTTAAAAAGCGCGAAACCGTAATTTTTTTATACTTTTCAATATTACACGGAGAAACTTTTTACATCAATTTTTCATAACGTGTCATAACGAGAATTTGTACTAGGGAAAATACTAAATTTTAGAAAAAAAATTATTAAACACTAATGCCATATATCTTAAAGTTTCATATTTTTTCTAAATTTAGTATTTTCAATACTAAAAATTCTAAATATGACACGTTTATCCTCAAATTGCAACGAAATCTAGGAAAAATTGATTTTACATGTTTCTCCGTTTATTGTAACCTAAGGTATATGTACTTCAAACCGTTGAGCAATAAAATACATTACTATGGGAATAATACACTTTTTTGGGCATTTTTTCATCTCCAGAATAGTTACAAAACATTATGTCCTAGCGGCCACGACAGGACTGCGGTATGGTCGAGGCGCTAAGGTATTCTCACCTCTCACGCACTCCATCTCTCTTTGACGCGCTGCTTGAATGTTCGTATTTTTATAAAGATTCATTCTATTGAAGTAATACTTTTCAGAAAACTTCATTATACACTAATAAACATTTCTTTCGCTGGAAGTTTGGGCTTACTCAAAATTCCCTCGTTAAACGAAGCGTTTGAAAGTTGCACAGCATTATTTTGATACTGCGTGGCAAAAAAATTAACAACTTTTTTTTATAACAAATCAGACAAATTTAAACGAGCATATCATCTTCAAAACAGTTTGAAGCATAAGTCCTTAAATTTTCATGTGAAAATATTCAAAACTTTGTCTTTTAGAGCGAGTTGAAGTCAAAATATGTATTAAATTTTGTTTGTCACAAAATCCCATTTTTTGACTTTATTTCAGGAACAGTAAAAGACACAACTTTTTTGTAAGAAGATAAAAGATGTGCCATGAAATTTCCTACAAAGCCATGTGTTTCAAAAATTTAATATTTGAAATCAATTTTAAAGTCAACAGGGGCCAACCGGAACGGCCATGTTATTTTTATATGCCCTTACACTATCCAGCGGCTCAATTGTAAGTCCAGTATTTCACTTTTACCTGCTCATTACAAAAAATAACTCTAAATGCCAGAACAATTAAAATTGCGTTAAGTTTCCAGATGTAAGCCCGCTTCAAATCAGACTTTCAGCTTCAATAGTATTTTTTTAACATTTTTTATTTTTTCTTTAATCGTAAAACAGCTTTTCGCATTTAAAGTATTTTAACTTTATTTTTGTCTTTCGATAGCGCGAACGGTATAGTCGTCCTTCTCGTATGCGAACCGAATTTCGCGTCCTCGTCCTTCTGACGAAAAAACAAAACATTATTGTCATGTCCTGCAAATAGCTTTTCGTTGATTTTTTTAGGATAAGTTACTTTTCCATTACTTCAAAATTGCGCGCAAGTAAAAGAAGAACCTTTCCTCTTCCCGAGAATAAATCCAATAACTGATATTCTTTTATATTTCATTTTTAAAATTCTTTAATAACGATTTTTATAAGGGCAGCAAAGCACTTAGAATACCCAGTATTCACGGTAGCAGACGATAATTCAATATTTTCTGAACAAATAGTGATTGCGAAATAACCTAATATGCCTTTCGGGAAATTAGCCCTAATTTCCCTTTGTGTTTATCACTGAATATTTTCCCTCACTGAAAAAAGTTCCACACTGAGAGACCTTTTGTTTCAATAAATGAAAAAAATGAATTAGAATTTAGTATAATATGGTTCCACAATAGGGAAAACCAAGGTTTTATTACACTTATTCGAATGACAGTACCGAAGTTTAATATTATCATACGAGTCTCTAAAACACGAAGACGACAAAGTAGTATTCTAAATACGAAATATTATGAATTTCCATTTCAAGAATTAACACTATGAGAAAATGATATTCTTTTTACTGAGTTTTCGAAAAATAATTTGAATAAGAAAAATACAGAATATCATAATCTCGAAAACGTATTTTAGAAATTGATATTGACAATATGAAGTTGACAGAAATCTGAGACGCATACCAAACTATGAAATCATTATTCTTGATTTTTCATCACTGTACAGGTGTACAAAGTACTCAATTGGTAATATTTAGCTTTGCTGTCAAAAATCTTGGTTTTGTAAAAAACCAGGACATTTTGCCTATTTTCAGGAAAAACCCAGGACACTAGGACAGACCTCGAAAAAAGAGGACATGTCCCGAAAACCCAGGACGGGTGGTAACCCTAAAGTTAACTCTTTCTATTTTCAATTAATTCATTTACTATTGGATTTAAAACATTAGAAATTCTTTCTCACGAAATTTATACACTAAGATAATAAGAGTTAATTTAATGAGTACAATTTATAAAATATTACATACTGAGATATCAAATTGGATAATATTATTCATACAAGAATATTATTAGTTCCTTTAAAAAAATGTATTTTATAAAAAATCAATTTAATCATTGAAAGTAATAAAATGTATAACCTATCTATTCTATTAACAAAGTGTCTGAAGCAACCAATCACTCATGAAACAGGGCCCAGATATTTGTCATACTGCCCTGAGTTGTCAGACGACGCCGCGCCGCTTTGCCGAGATATTTGCCAAATATACCATAATGTAAGTTAGCCGTTGGGTTTAGTTGTTAAGGATAAAATGCGTTAGTAATTCAGGTAAGTTAGGTTCGAATCTCGCCGCAGCGTTTCCGATTTTTCATAGCGATTAAGCATGCGATTATGTATGTAGTGAATAAATTTAGTATATATAATAATGAAAATAATAATTGTGCCCGTGTTTCGGTATTTAATTGTATTTAATTTGTGTGTTTTGTTCCTCCTACTGAAGGTTAAATCTTTTGGTGAAGTGAGTTATTTTTCATATAGTCGTTTGAGATTCTCATATGCTTTCTATGGCAACTTCAAAAGATGTTTTCACTCTTTCGAATAAAATGTATTACTATCGTTTTAACTTCACTTGTCAACTTTGATATAGTGAATTTTAAATTCTCGCAAGTTTTATAAGAGTTATTGCAACATCCTTTCCATTTGTTCAAACAAAAATAATTATTTTGCAGTTTGAAAACCACTATATTAATTTTTGATACGCAAACCCTGTTTTCCCTATTTTGGAACGATATTATACTAAATTCTCATTCATTTTTATCATTTATTCTAACAAAAAGTCTCTCAGTGTAGTTGAAGTTACTAGACGAGTCTCGTTAACAAATTGTTGGTTATTTCAATCATGAATAATATGACTAGAAAATTCTAGTTAATTAACTCTGGCTGGTTTTTTCTGGGTAAAACTATTCTGGTTAATATTTATGGTAACAAAAATGTCGCGAACTTGTGTCGGTTTCCAGAAATCTGTCTTTTGTCTCATGTCGTATTGCTGGATGTGTTAGGAAACGCTTTGTCGAAAATGTCCAATTCTCGAACAATCGCGATTTGTCTAATGTATTTTCAGTTATTTAAGGATGAATAATTATAGTGAACAGTGAATTTATTTGTGTTGTGAAAAAAAGCTGCGCGTTATCTGTCTAAACACCAGTAGTACATGGATACTTTCAAACCAGGCACATATTTTTTGAGGGTCTGAAAAATATTCTCTAAAATATTAACATTGTAGACAGTAAATAAACAAAGTGAATGTTCGAAAATTGTTGTATTAACGAAGTGATCTGAGTGAATATTATATAAAGTCCCGAAGAAAATAGTCTTAACGAACATTTTCTGAAAGAGAATGCATCAACAATATGCTGGTTTTGCTTCGAGTGTTGTATCCATTGCCATTTATTACCTACTACATATAGGGAGACGAAATTTTAGTGAAGCGGAATATAGTTGCTGCACTCTGTTTTCGGAAACTTTTGTTACATTATTATTTTCTTTGGGACACAGTCCATGTGATTTCAGAGGGGGTTAGTAAAAATCTATGAAGGTAGAAAAGTATCGAAATTCGATAGTTGAAAATCGATGGGTACCAGCATATCTGGTTGAGCTTACTAGAACATCTGGTTAAGATTACCAGAATATCTGGTTATGTTGACCAGAACAGTTGGAATAACTTTCTTTATTTTTACTACTTTTCTCAGTTAGATTAACTAAGAAATTCATAAATTGCATAAATTGTAATTTTGTTTAGGTGTTTTAATTAGCGTTTCTGGATAAGTTAATAAGTTTGCAATGCTGATGGTTAGGAAAATTTACTAGTATATAAAGTTTTATATAGTACAATATTCTCTTTAATTTATGGGGCGCACGTAAGTCCCAGTTTGTGATCGAATAATGTTCTCGATCCTTTTGGAAAAACCATATGGCTACTTCATTTGACGATTCCAGCGTTATTGGTGTGGGACATAAAGAGGAAGCTAATACGTATCGATTTGTGGATTACTTCAGACAAAACCTCTTTAAGAGGATAGGGCGTTCTTTCCATCAATTCCCAGCGATAAGTAGATAAGCCATTTTTTTATAGTAGTCGAACTTTGAATTGTTTATTTTGATGTTTGCACTTTTTTATTATTCTTGATTCTCAAATTGAAATGATATGTGTGTCTGTGTATATTCATTTATATTTGATCGGTCTTATTGGACTTTATAATATACTATGAATATGGAATTTTATTTCTGTGCCATATTTCTCTAATTCATAAACCCTTTTATATTTTCTGAAGTCAAAAGAATTGCTGATTATATTCGTAAAGTAAAAAAACGAAAAATTTAAAGCAATTTAGTCAGTATATTTCTATCGACTAAAATTTAGAATAAGATTTAAAAAATAAATTCTTCCAATAAAATTTATATTAAACATACCTGAGTCAAAAAAAAACATTGTACTATTTTATACCATTTTTTTAGAAAATGAGGTCGTGCTTGGCTTTAAGGTCAGGTGAATTGCAAAAATTAAAGTACTTTTTTCAATTTCAAATTATTAAAATCTACTGAATTTCCTGTTATTATTAGAAATTATTTCTGTGAAAGTGAAATTTTAGTTTTAAATTAAAATGTAGCTGGAATTATCAAAATATTATAGTTTAATCATTCTTCAAGTATTCTTCAAATCTTGTCCTGAAATTTGTGATGGCTAGACACAGCCTATAGAAAAAGAGTTTCAAGCCAAATCATAATTCATGAAAATGTCCAATATGCGTATGCCTTTATCTTTATGATTTCGATTATAAACCAAAAAAAGCACATATTAACAATAAAAACTTTTTAATTCTTGAGGTTGGTATATTCGCAGTAACATTACCCATTTTTAATTTATAGAAAATTTTCGAAATCTTGGGAAGCAATGGTTTGCTTGAACTCGTATCAATAATACCTTGAGAGGTAAGGTGGGACCAGGTGGGATACAACCTACCGCATCAGACGCAGGCCTCAGGGTTTGGGCACGTACAATTGTTGCCGCTTTGAACTGTGGAGTCTCGACTCTTGAGCCTGGTAGGCATTGGCATCGGCAGCACTTTACCTTACAAGTTTATCCGTGGTTAAAGAACGATCTTGATTTTCGAGCGCAAACAAGGTGGTCTCGCTTACGGCCATTTGATTGCCTCCTCAAAAGAACATCGCGCTACAAGTCGATCGCAGACAATTATCGCCAAGGTTGGTCGAAAAAATGAGGTTCTTGTAATGTTATGGTTTGTGGTCTACTTGTATATATTATGAGAGCAGTCAAGTATAGACAATGCTTCTTGAATTTTTTCACTAGGTCCTAGGATGTTGTAAAAAGATAACTACCAGTGAAATAGTGCATGCGATGTCCCAGGTGCGAAATTCGGTCGGATGCCAGAGATTGACCATCGGCCCAAAGTCGGTCCTACTTTGGTAACCGATCTACGGTAACCAGAGTGGGACCGACTAAGGTGTTTTCAAGCTGCCATGGTCTCGCCGACGTTGGCAACCGACGTCGGCGGTGGGCGAAAAGCCGACTGTCGGCCCAATTCTGGCTCTTCCTTTGGGCCGACGATCGGATAAACTGTGGTAGATTGGGCAATAGATGGCCCGACCATCGGCATAACATTGGCTTTTACAAGTCATCAAGTTGCGCGAATTTTAAATGCTCATTAAGAATCATTTTTTATATAATTATAAAAAGTTGTAAAATAGCCTAAATCGCGAAAAAACAAAATATTACACGAAGAAAAATTATTCAAAGTGGGCGCCAAGAAAAAAAAATTGTTCAAAAAAGTTTGAAAACAAATTGTTTACAAAAAATTGTTGATAAAAAATTTTTAGAAAAAAAAATTGAAAAAAAAACGTTTGAAAAAAAAATTGTTGAAAGAAAATTAAAACAAAAATTTTGAAAAAAAAATTTGTTGAAAAAAAATGTAAGGGATCAGCCCGGGGCTACGAAACCTTACTAAATTTAATGGGTTTAAATTATTTATTTAAAAGCTTTTTCACTTATATTCACGTTAACAGTTAATTTATTTTACAACTACATGATGTCGCATAATAATAAAAAAATTATTGAGAAAAAAAGAGTTAAAGAAATGTTTAGTTTTAACTGCTTTGAGTTGTGGCTTATGAGGATGGTTTTTTCATTGACTTTCAATTCTGTAGGCATACAGTAATGGGTAAGACTCCCGACAGCTAGGCGATAGATTCAGATATGGATGTAGGTTCGAAACCCCGTAGCGATAGAAATTTTATTTGTAATATAATTTTAAAAAATGTAATATATGTATTTATTCTAAGCATGACTTAATATTTATAGTCAAAATACTCGCATTCAATTATTATTAATTTTTTGAATACCTTGAATCTACAAAAATCAAAGTCGGCCCCACATTGTTGTCTAAGGTTGGGCCGACTTCATACCAAATGTCGGGCCGACTTTGAGAAGTCAAAGGCGGTTGACCGTGTTATCATTTAGCTGGTTGGCCCGACCAGTGGCGCAAAAAGTTGGAACGACCGTCCGACGGTTGGCCCGACCGTGGGCCGACGGTCAATTCGCACCTGGCTTACTTTATAAAAGCAAAAGTATTTCAAAACAGGTACAGGTAGGATGCACGCATATTTTAAGTTCAGGGAATATTCGCGATTTTATGAACAAAGGTAAAAATATCGATTTTGGGTCTCCGATGGGAAATTTTACTTCAATCTATGTCCTATCTCTTGATATTATACTTATGTCGCGCAACTGACCAGAAGTGGATACATTCCATATTTAAAAAAAAATGTAACACGTGCGCTATTATGGCACTCACCAATTTTACATGTATTTTTCTCGAAAAGCGTTTTTTTTTGAAGTTCTAACTTTAACCATCAGAGGCCATACCTCTCTCCAGTAACGTGAAGGCCATACGGGTGCAAATCTGGTTTTCACGATATTAATTGTTTATATTCTTTCAATTTTAATTTAAATAACAAAAAAGTATATGATTTGGGGGTAAATTTTCTTCAGGAATTGAAATATTTTATTATCAAAACTGTTAAATTGAATTATTACATAAAATATAGCAATTATTGAATAAACTTTTTGGAAAATTCGGTTTTTACGCAAAAAATTGTATCTTTTTATTTAATATAGATGTATCAATGTAACTTTGGGAAAATGGAGATAAATACTTTTATTGAAATGAAAAAAATTGTTTATTCGATAAATTATATTTTAACTATTTCTAACAGGAGCTTGAAGAAAGGATAATTTTAAAAAGGTAAAAAATCATGTCGAGTACAAAAAATGTGTTTCTTTAAAAAATGTAGTACATAATACATCCATTAATGGTTGAAATTAAACGTCGACTGCTTTGTTGTTGATGCCCACTGACGAGATGAGGATCTACAAGACACCACGGAAAAGAAAGAAAATCATAAAAAATGTAAATATTTAAGTATTCGATGCTAATAATTGCAGATATGCTATTTATCGTGGCACTTGAGAAAAATTAGCAGAACCTCATTTGTGACGCCGAGGCCAAACGGGTGCAAATTTGGCCTAAGGTAACATTTCGGCGTTTACAGCAGAGCAGCTGTGGAGCGACTGACGCCAAGCTGTTGCCCGACGGTTACGACGAAGTATAGACATAATTATCGTACAAGATAGGTAGATCTGCAGTGCGTGCCCTATGAGGGAGGGACATTTGAAATTTTCGGCCTGCCCGATTTGCACCTGTATGGCCTCTAAGGGTTAAAGGTGCCCCGGCGACTTGTTTTTCCACATAGAGGGTTCGTCCTGAGCTTCAATTGTCGAGAGTTTGAGTTATTCTTAAATTCCAGACTTTTCTACTTTGAACTACTGACATCTTAAAGTAAAAACAGAAGACTGGAATTTATTAAACTTGAAAGCCAGTCCTGTGAATTAGGGTGGGCCGAAAAAATGTATTTCTTCAGATCGATTTCTAATAGAAAAAAATCAGTCAGTGTATGGAAAGGGAATTATTTGAATTCGAATTTTTTTACCTCCTGGCCATGTGATAAAAGGTTCAATTCTTCTGCTGTATAATTTCTCAATATAGGTGGTTTAGTAATATTCAAATCATTCCAAAATACACCGAGAAAAAAATATTCTTAATTTGAGAGGAAAATTCCTCTTCTTCAATCCTCTCACATTTTCCTCTCGAAAGGAGAATATTCCTCTAGAAATTAGAGAATCTTCCTCTTTTTTGAGAGGAGAGATGGCAAAAGGAAGACTTTTGCATTTTCCTCTAGGATCAAGCATAATCCTCTAATTTGTAGAGGAATTACTCTCAGATCCGAACTTGCGCATGCGGAGTCAATCAAGCGTAATAACCAAACTTGTTTAGTGTCGCTCAGTTTTGAGTGAACCGGTGGATTTTTAACGATGCAGTAAATTATAACATTAAAAAAATGAATAAAGAGCTGATTTCGCTGTTCAAAAATTTGGACCTCAGCATGTATGTGCAGACGTTCGAAAGTAAGTAAATTTTTAGATTGTGCATTTCTTTATGCACGTGGTGTACAAATTGTATGATTTCTTCATTGCTGTAATGTTATTTCCCCTATTTCCTTACAAGAAAACTCGCATGCATTTCTCTTTTATTGTCGTTGTTCTTCGTTTTGAAAAAACAATGTATTAAGTGTCGAAAAATTAAAATGAATGGCAAAAATGCCGCTTTTATCAACCAAAATGTGATTTGGCGGTTTTCTTGGAACAATTAGAGTCCATAAGTTAAAAAAAAAATTTTCACCGCGAAAGTCATCATTTAATCGAAAATTGGGTTACGGCAAATTTTAATAGATTATCGCAAATTTTCGCTTAATAAATGAACAATAAAATAAATTAGTGTATACGAATCTAGCAAATTTTCCCGGGCTCCAGTTATATTTAGAAGAAGATGAAATACTCTCCAAATGAGAGGTTCGCTTTTGAAACGGATTATAGGATCCTCTCCATTTGAGATAATTTTTTATCTTCCTTTAAGAGGATCCTCTTGATTTGCAAATAATCCTCTTGACGAGAAAGAAATCCTCTCAACCTAAGAGAAATACTTTTCATACCATATTGTAGAGAAAAAATTGCATCATAATAAGAGGAATCCTCTTAAACAAAGAATATTTTTTTCTCGATGTATGATATCAAATCAGAATCAGTTCAAACATTTATCCTACCTACCAGAAGTCAACTTCGAAGCACAACATTACAAGATACTCGGATATCATATTTTGGAAGGGGTTGAATATTACTGAACTACCTCTATTGAATTATTATAGCGCAGAAGAATTTAGGTGATTTATGCTTATGGTAAAGGGATACATACTTTTATGGGAGAGTTCGGCAGTACCGTCACCTTAAGGTTTATTTAGAATAACAAAAAAACTCATTAACTTACATGTTTAATACTCGCTGTTATGTATTAAGGAGCTCATAAGCTATCAATAAAAACAATAAAA
>CAKNWW010196479.1:0-10187 GCA_932074435.1 Andricus kollari
TACTTATAATTTCGGCGGTTGAATTTATAGCTTCAGTAATGTTTATTTTTCCCCCCATAATATCAGTGGTTAAGGTTGTAGCCCTCTTTAGTAGGTTTACAAGATTTATTTTGATATCCTGAGAGGGTGTATTTTTAATGGGGACAATAGTTGGAGTAATTTTAATTAGCGGGCCTGGATTTCTCTTGGCGATAGGCGGGTTAGCGCGAGTAATTTTCTGTGTTTTGGGTGGTTGCGTAGTTTGAGGTTTGATCGTGTGCGCTTCTGAAGTAGAGGCGACTGTAGTGCTGTAAAGTGGCAATTTTTTCTGTGGCTCGGCAGCAGCTGGTGAGATGTTTTCATCTGTAAGATTTTCTTTTGGTGCTGTCTGTACAGCTAGTTTAATAGGAACCGTTTCTTTCCGCGAATAATTAGGTTTCAATTTATTAATTGTGGGTTTTCTGGAGGCTTTTTTAAAATCAGAACAACCTCTGTAGTTAGCGGGATGGTCTCCACCACAGTTAGCACAAGTGGCCGGCGATTCGGGATCTTTTTTGCATGTGGAACTCTGATGCGCGCCACCACACTTCACACAGCGTGGAGTGGCGTGGCACACGTCAGATACATGATGGAATCTTTGGCACTTAAAGCACTGGGAAGTTTCCTTAGGTTTAATATAGGGCTCGACTTTAACTTTAATAAAGGCAATCGACTGAATATTAAGAAGCTCTTTTGCTTGGGGGGTATTAGGGACTGTTACCAAAAGCATTGGTAAGGCTTTCTTTGTTTGTCGGTTTCTCATGCGAGCAACTGACGTAATTACGAACCCTTCATCTTTGAGTTCAGAATTTACTAAATCTTCTGGGTACGCGATGGGGATATTTCTAATGACTAATTTGATAGGTGGAGAGTCAATGCTTTTATATAAATAATATTGAAAGCCTTGCTTCTCTAAATTGGCGATAATTTTGCGATAGTCCTCGATGTAGGACACGCGAACAGAATATACATCTGAGCCAAGATTGTACACTATTGGTTTAAATTGTGTAGAATCTTTTAAGAGTTTATGGAGGACCGTGTAGGGATGGTTAACTTCATCTACGATAATATTGATTGGGGGAATTTTTCCCGGTCCTGTAGATATTTTATTAGGGTTTTGCGTTTCAGGGACGGCTTTTGTATTAGACAATGCCATACTTACGACCGACGTTCTTGACGTCTTAGTAATCCTACAACTTTTCGAAGAAACCTTACGTGCTCTGTCAGAGAAGTACAATAACGTCCCTATCACTATATATGGCGATTTCAACAGTAGGGTGGGGGGATTCAGTCAGGGTCCACCTGATATGTTTTCTCACACAAATTTTTCAATGTACCGGGAGAGTCACGATCTTGTGCACAACAGGAGGGGGCTGGGATTGGTAGAACTGATGGAGGTAAATGAGTTTTATCTTTTAAATGGTAGATCGCGGAGTGACAATCCAGACCACTTTACGTTTGTTAATGCAGGGGTCAATGACTTGGTTTGGTGCAATGCTGAGGCATTAGGTATACTTGAAGACTTGAAGGTGGATCAATCCACACACACCTCGTATCATTTCCCGGTCTTAGTATCATCTTGTTGTTCTCCCGCCTCAGCTGGTGACTCAAGTGCTCTGAATGTAAACAAAAATATAAGCTTGACGTTTCTGAGATGGACAGACGACAAACGGGAGATCTTCTCGAGCGAATTGTACTTGTCTCACAGACTTGAGGTTAATTTTGAAAAATTAGACATAGATTATCTTAATTCAAATCTTACCGAGGCTATTATCGACAGCGCCAAAAAAGCAGATATGTGGTCAGTGAGAAAAAATATTACTGGGAAATTTTACCGTTACAAACCTTGGTTTGATTCTGACTGTGGACAAAGCAAATCATATCTCTCTAATGCGTTGAAAGAAGCCAGCAGGGGTAATTTCTCGGGTGAGGCTAAGTTGGTTTATGTTAAAGCTAAAAAATCGTACCAAGCACTGATAGCTAAGAAAGAAGCGAGTTTTGAATCCAATATTCTGATGAGCCTTGAGAGTGTCAACGATAGCAAAACATTCTGGGATACTGTTAATAGATTCAGAGGTTTAAAAGTAAAATCTGCAATCCTTTCTACAAAAGCTTGGGAAAACTTCTTCCGTCTGACACTTCCTCTCAGACGTCTGACACCGTCACTGCTTACAGATGTGCAACATCCATTATTCGATAGCAGAATTACAGCTAACGAAATCTTTTTTTCAATTAACAAAATTAAAGTAAATAAGGCTCCAGGGCCGCTTTAAATCTCAAATAATTTTTACAAAAACTTACCGCCCAATTGGCTTCTTTATCTCGAAACATTTTTTAATAAAATACTTGAAAATGAATATATACCGCTCGAATGGACAAAATCTTTAACGCACATGATACATAAAAAACAAGACCCAGCCAATTCCCATAACTACACATCTATTGCCCTTCTAAACTCACTTCCTAAAATGTTTACGCAAATTTTGTTGGCTAGATTGGAAAAATGGGAGTCGTTGTGTCACATTATTCCGGAAGCCCAAGCAGACTTTCGTCGTGGTAGGGGTTGTATGGATAATATTTTCACCTTGGCATCTGTTTCGCAAATTTACTTACAAAAAAAGAATAGACATATCTATGCCATTGTGGTGGATTTTTCAAGAGCTTTCCCATCGGTTAATCACGCTCAAATCTGGTCAAAATTATTTGATATTCGGGTCAGCTCAAAAATAATTAGAATTCTAAAAAGTCTGTATAAAAGAGTCTCAACTTGCATTAAAGTGGGGAACGAGTTCTCGGAGGAATTGCCGGTCACCGAGGGAGTTTTACAGGGAGAGATTTTGAGCCCAATCATGTTTAACCTCTTAACCTCGGATATCGAGATTTTCTTTAGACAAAAAGGTCTTGTGGGTCTCAGAATCATGGGCGACACGGACATTATTGTGCTGACTTACGCGGATGATTTAATTATTTTTGCAGAATCTAAAATAGATTCAATTAGAAAAACTCAATGCTATCCAGGAGTATTGTAATATGAACAAACTCATGGTTAATAACAACAAAACTAAATACACTATATTCCAGAAAGGTCGGATCAGCGCAAAACTCCTAGGATTGAAATATGATGATAGTTCTTTGGAGTTTGTTCCTTGTTTTGAATACTTAAGTACGATTTTTTCTAGAACAGGTGCTTTCAACTTATCTGCACATGCAGCAGTTAGCAGAGCCAACTCAGCCTCAGCCTCGGCGTTCAATATTCTAACTAGAACTAAGTGCTCCTCATGGTCTTCCATTATCAAATTCCATGACTCTATTATAAAGAGTTCCTTATTGTATGCGGCCCACATTATAGGATTAAATTATCTAGATGTCTTTGAAAAAGCACAAGTCCGTTTTTTCAAGAATCTTCTGCGCCTACCCAGAAATACGCCTGACTTCGTTGTCAGATTGGAACTCGGTCTACCCTGTGTGTCACACCAAATATATTAAAAATGGCGCTGAATTGGTTAGCAAAGATTTCCGATATGGAAGACTCGCGCTATCCTAAACTTTGCATGCTAAAACTAGCCGAAACCGCAAACAACAAAAATGATAAATATAACTGGCTAGGTCAACTTATTACATGTTTGGAGGGAGCGGGCATAAGCCACAATCTCATGGATCTCAATGGTCCCAATCTCATAACTCAAATCGATATTATAGCTGATAGATACCGTGATTTTTTCCATTCGCGTGATCTATTAAGATTGGAAAACAGTAACTTTAGTCATATATATAGTAAAATTTTACACAATGATGCGCTTCCCCAGAAATATCTCCTATTAAAAGCTCCTTTCCTTTTTAAGCGCATTTTCGCTCAATGAAGAACTTCCTCCAGGTTCATCATTAAGTTGACCTCTAAAGCTGGAACAACTGTAATCGATCCACAACAAATTTGCCAATTATGTAATCTAAGAGAAAATGAAGATCATTTACACATACTCACCAAATGTCCAATCTACTCGCCGATTAGAAATCATTACTCACGTAACATTGGTATGATAACCGAGAACAATCTTCACTTCTTATTGTCAAATATAAACCCTGAAATGCTTCGTTCGATATACAACTTTATAAGTACTTGTTTAAAAATTAGAGCTTTCTCTCTATTCGAAAAGTACACTGCCCGAACTCAGCCAGTATGACCTAACAACCTATCGTACATACGTTATTATAACTTTTCTTTCATTTTGATATTTATCTTAATTTTATTGATTTTTGTACTAGTGGCCTTCCCTTGCCACAGAATCTTGTATTCTTTGAGGCAATAAATATACATGCATACATACATACAACAAATTGTGGCATTCGTATTGAATTCACTGGAATTTCCTCGCTAAAATAAATAAACGAATGTAAAATCATACACAACGACTTTAAATCATATAAGATTTTCTGTAAAATCTATAACAAAATGTTAAGAAATAAACCGAGACGAAATAAACTGAGGGCGTACAACGTATTACTTATTTAAAATGTGCATGCATGCACGAAAATACAGAACAAAAAATATTTTAAAAAATGTACTTACTTTCTCTTCTTCTTCAGTAATTCTTCACACAAACTGGAGTTTTACTACCTTCACCGAACACAAATGTATAAAAAAGAATTGTAAACTTCTTTTGATTTTCCGTTTTTAAATTTAAACAGCTTTTCGAACGGACAAGCTGCATCGACCGAAAGTCAACTGAAACTGAAGTGATTTTGGGGGTGTACTTTTCCTTCGAAGGAAGTTAATGCAATTTTGCCATAATGATTTATATCCTAGAAAGTCAGCATCTCGCACAAAGCTCGCACTCAGCTCGCAAAATTTATGGTGCACAAAGACGAGTCACGCAGTGCAGGTATAATGGTGGCCTATATAAATTATCATAAATTTGGCTTACTGGCCATTACTTCACAATATTTCAAACAGTTTCTTATTTTATTTTATTACAGCAATATGTCAATGCTAACATTCTTTGATCGGTTTTTATGCATTTTAGGTTTCAAATCAAACAATTTGAATTACCTTTACCTACGACAAAAATAGATTACAGGGTGACCATTATAACGAAGAAACTGATTCCTGGTCATTTCGCGATTTTTCCCGGTTCGCAAACATTTGTCACGGTCAATGAAATTAAAGAATTAGAACTCGAAGGCTACCATTTTTCCATTTGAAGTAATAAAATCCCAACAGCGAAGAAAAGCACTCCAAGTGCAACACTTGAATATTAAAATTTGATAATTGAAGTTTAAAATTTTTTTAATTCAAAAAGTTTGTATTCATATGCTCACTAATTTACACGTATAAAATGGAAGGTACTTAACTCTTCAAATAATAATTTTACATTAATTGCAGTTAAATAAACTGAATTTAGAATTTTAAACTTTGTATTTTGAAGATTCAAATTCAGTTCCACAAATAGAAACTCACGTTATCATCTTCAATGCTCTAAATTCAGGAATCAATCAATAAATTTAGAAATTTTCATAATTATATAATTTCATCCAAGTTCAAGGTAGATTAAACATTGAACGATCAATTTCTTTTCAACTTAACACTTCTCATAGTAGAAGTTGGATTATTTTTATCTAAACAGTTTAAAAATCCTTACAAAGCTTCAAAACTTTTCGTCAACATTTTGAAAAATGTACGTGCTCTTTTACATTTTACCAAATTTCGCATTATTTATGAAATGTTTTCAGACCTTCTTAATACCACCCAGAATCTTCTTTGACCCACACTTTGATTAAATTATTTGGAATCATTTCAATTGTTTGATTAATTTTAAATCTTTTTAAAACTACTAAATGTCTCTTCGAATCACTCAAAGTTTTTGTACAAATTATAACTCTTCAATTATTATTTACAAAAATACAAAAATTAAAATTGTAACGTTCAAACTTTAAAAGCTCTTTGAAATTTTAACGATTCAATGCTTTCCATTTCAAACAGTTCACTTTAAAATTCTTTAATTTTTAAATGTTTCAGTTTCCGAGAATGCATTTGAAAGTTCTTTAAATTAAAAATATATGCTTAAAAACAAACATCTAAAATGGGAATTTTTTTAAACTTACGATTTTTCCAATTACGTATTGTCAACTGAATCATATCACAATTGGAAGATAACACTTCAACTAATTATTTACAAATCTGTCAACTGAATCATATCACAATTGGAAGATAACACTTCAACTAATTATTCAAAAATCTGTTGACAATTTACGGTCAATAGGTTTCCCCGGTCTCGGAAAATTCCCTGTTTCTTGGTTCAGATCCGTTTTTAATGAAAAATGAATTAAGTACAAATTTTTCATTATTTTAATACTACGATATGGCCGTATAAAAACAAGAATCCAATCTAAGAAATAGATAATAAGATATATGGTACATAATTTTCGCAAAAAATTGTAAACAAGTCAGGTATTTGCAAGAGCTTTGAATAAAAATGAGAACTCCATTGGTTCGAGAGAGAGAAACGCACCATAAAGTAGAGTAAGAGGAAAGTTAGTGAGCCCCGCCTTCATTCAATAATCTGCGTTCATTCAAAGATCGTACTCACATATTCAGAAAATCTAGGGGACCGGGGAAAGTGTCAGAAAGGAGTGAGGGTAAACTGACCTGACCAGGCCAAGTTGCCCTGACGCCACGTTCTACAAAAAAAGGGGTTAACTCTGTGTGAGTAATCCGTATAAAACGAGCGACTGAACCTTATGGCCAATGCGACTTGTCATGTTTCTAGTTGGGACAGCAGCGCCGTCTTCCGTCACGCGTGTCGTCTGGCGCACGGCCCGATTGGTGCGACGGTCTCGTACCTCCTGGAAGCTGTGTTTTCTCGAGGATGACGTTTTTGCTTCCTCGAAAGTTTGTCTTGAAAGCCTGGTACCACGCAACTGTACCTAAGAAAGCCGACTTCAAACTATTCCCGCGAACGCTGGGCTCCCCGACAAAGATGACGACGATAAACAATAAAGTAATAAAGTGATAACAGCCGAACAAATTATCATAACATTTATGGGGTCGAGGCTTGAAGCTAAGTTGGCTACTTTCCGGAATCATTTTTTTCTTTAGGTTAGGTTCCAGCCTCGGCAAGACCCGAGAGAGCCTTTACTTTAACGTGGACTTATATGAAATCCACGTTACAACTCCCCCGGACCTACCCGGTGCCACCCCGGCTAAATCCTAATGGGCCTCCCTCCCACGCCTCCTCCCTCGTTCTCCTGGTTAGAATATTCCGACAAAAAAAGAAAGCCTGAGTCCCCGAACTCCCTGTTATTCAACCCCGTTTTATTTTCCCTAAGCATGCTCGGTTGATTCTTAGTTTCTGGGCGTGAGCCAACTAAAGAAAAACAAAGAAAAAACGTACACGTCACAACCTGGCTGCGTCCTCCCGACAGTGGTGGTTCTGGATTAAATGGAAAGTAATAAACTAATGCAAAGTGATTGTGAGAACTAGCCCAGAAGCTAAATTACTCGTTCGGTCGGGAATCATGTCACTGAGGATAATTGGCCCTACTCATTAAAAGAAATTAACTAAACGTTCTTGTGTCTTCGGACTCCACTTTATTTAGTTCGTAGGGAAAAACCATGAAAAAACTAATTTGAAAGAAAAAAATGAAATAAAACAGAATACACAAATAAGAGAGAAAAAAACACAATGAGCCCCGTTTTTTTTCTTCTTCGGGGGTCCTATGTGTAACTTAGGGCGGGACACTGCTTGGCCACTTTCGCCTCTCTCTTCAGGCCAGTTCCCTTCCCTCTGGAAGGGCCTTCTGTGGCGTTTTTGTTGGGGTTCTGCCTCATCATGAGCCATACCGCGGCACACCCCAGAAATCGCGCCCCAGACGTGAGGCCAGGTGACGTTTGCCACATCCCGACGCCCCCGAACTGCCACAACGGCTGGTGTTCGATTGGCTGAGACGTAACTGCCGGTTATGTGGACAGAGCGGTCCAGCTGGATGTTGGTGCATCCACTATTTGTAGAGGAAGCTGGGCTTCCCTTCTCTCCGCTTTCCTTAGGGTCCTCCCGCGCCGGACCTGTCTCCTCCCGATTCGGCTTTCGATCCTTATCTTGGACCGAGGGTGGTTGTTCCTCGGGCAGCTTCTTCTGGGCCGGCCCTTTTTCCTCAAACTTCGGCTCCGTTGTTTGGCTCGGGGCTTCGGGCAGAGCAATCGCCTCCTTTGGCTCGATGGGGTTACGAGTGCCTTGTTCGTCGCCCGTTCAAGGCGGCCAGCCTACCCGCAATCTCATGAATCTGCTCCAGTTCCACCTTCCTGCGGTCTGCTGAATCTATGTGAAAGAACTTTTCGTTAAGAGGGTGTTTCCTTAGATATGCCCACCTTTCCCAAAGAGACATGCGAAACAGTTTTCCAGAGAACATGCAAAGCCCCATTTTTCTCGCGGAGCGATTACCTACTCCCCCCTACCTGGTTTCGGGTAGCACGTGGTTCACGATAGAGGTTAAGGAGCTTGAGCGGGTATTTGCCTAACGACTGGCCCTCCTCGGTACCTAATTCGTAGACGGAAGGTCCTAACACATTGGCTACGACGTAAGGCCGTAGTATGTCTTTTGTCGCCCAAGTGCGGCGTCATGGTGTAGGGAAACCAGGTCCTGTAGCTCCTTCAGCCTATTCATCCGTTGTGAGCGAAGCGAAAAGCCTTAAGATTAACATCCCACCATTTGTGATCCTTCTCGATGTAGGCAGTGATCATTGTCTTAAGAACCCGGTTCACCCGCTCCACCGGGTGAGCTTGTATCTGGTAAACGGGGGTGAATGAATGTTTAATGCCATAAGTTTCTGTTAGACCTTAAAACGCCTGGTTGACATACTCCGACCCGTTACCCGAGACCTGGACTTCCGGCGTACCTCATCTATTCAATATATAGCCTTAGAACGCTTTGATGATGGATTCAGCGTTGGCTCTTCTCGTAGGCGTAATTTCTATCCATTTTGTGTGGAGCTCTTCGAAAACCACAAGATATTCGAACCCTAGGGCCGTTCGGGGCCAGGGGTCCATCACATCTGTGGCATGTGTGAACCCATTGTAAACCTCGTCGATAATCTCTAGTCGTCTCTCGATTGGGACCACTACCTTTCAGGCCTCTAGGTTCTCCATCACCGGATCTATCAGGGGGTTCTGCCGATAATGATACAGGAACCTGCCTGTCACTTTCCATCCATGCAACTTTTTAGGGGTATCTGTCACCTCTTAGACGCGCTGGCGGTAACAATTATCTGTTAGTGATTCTATGGCCGCCAAGGGTATGGCTACCTCCTCGTACATACGGGACAGTGCGTCAGGGACTTGATATATGAAGGGTCGGGGAACAACAGGGCCTATCCCACAAATTTTTCGAAATTGACACTTACACATTTTTGGACTCTTCAACTAAACGCCGTTTCGAGGGTGTAAACTAAAAAAATTAGAAATTTTTTTTCATTTTTTAAAAATTCATCAAAGTCAGTCAAGGTCCTATCTCACAGGGTTACCGAGCGAACGTTTTTCTGGCATCCTGAAAAATTTGGAAAAACGGGGTTAGGCCCTTTTGTTCTCCGACCCTTCATATATTCTCTTTCCGATGCATGACTTCAAAGTCGTACTCGAGGAGGTCGAGTGCCCGCCTGGCCAATCGAACAGTCGGATTATGCAAACTATGCAGCCAGCGTAATGAACACTGTGAACACTGTAACCCGGAACTAAATCCGGTGAACCCTCCGTATCGCGGTCTGTGGGTTCGTTTGTCTTGGGTAACTATCCCCAGCGCCAATTTGGTAAGGGCCGACCCCCTGTCGCCATTTCTAGGTCGGCTTGATGCTGGTCAATCCCAGGAAGGTTGGGCAACCCGCCCCCTATAAACCGATTTAGGCGTCCCGTTACCTGCGTCGTTTGTTCACAGTACGTGACCCTTGTCGGATTCACCTGCTTTCGTTTAATCGATCTAAAATTTCTTTCTCGGATTCTTCGTTTTCGGTTGGCGCTCTTGTTAAATATCCACATGTGCCATTTTGCGATCTCGGTTTGGGTACGATATCAAAAACTAAATTCTCTGAGTAGGTTGAATCAACGAATGACATGCGCGTTTTTAGTTTTTTTCGTATTGAGGTACAGTAAATCCGCGCTTTACTTCCCGCGAGACCCAAAAAT
>CAKNWW010196493.1:0-10992 GCA_932074435.1 Andricus kollari
TGCCATAAATATCGTCGAGAAGTACACAGGACAGATTGGGATGGAGTTTGGATGGGACAAATGTGCCAAAATTCATCTGAAGAACGAAAAGATTCTTGGTGTTCCCGAGGACCCTGAGCTTGTGGATATAAGTGTTATTATACATCTTAACACTGGAGAGACCTATACATACCATTGCGTGCCTCAAAGCCGCATTCAGGACGTAACATCAGTAAAGGAGTCTCTCCGAAGCAGATACAAGCATCTTCTTCGACAGATTTGGTCTTCCAATCTGTCAGCGTTGAACAAGATATCTGGGACTAACATGCTTGCCGTCCCGGTTGTACTCTACTCGTTTGGGGTGGTTCAATAGACGAAGAACGAACTTAAGGCCCTTGATGTCACCACACGTAAGATCATGCATATGCATAAAAGCTTGCATATCAATTCGTCAGTTCCGCGATTATACATTTCACGCCGTCAAGGCGGATGTGGACTTTTGAATCTCCAGTGTCTTCATAAACGAATTGTTCTAAGTACAGCTTAGATCGTAGCCAATGGCAGAGATCCTCTCCTAAAAATGGTCAGGAACCACGAGATGATTGGCGAAAGAGCGTTCCTTTACAAAGCCGCGGAGCAAGCGGCCGAGATCCTTGGCCTGAACTTTAACATCAGAAGTGAGGAAAGTGCATTTCACCATCTAGATGCTTCACTTCTGAAAGCCGAAGTGAAGAAAGCAGAAGTTCAAAAGAGCAAACTTTTGCTTTCCTCAGATCATCAGGGCTTAATTCAGGTACAGAGGGTTTCATTTTCGCATTTCAGAACGGTGTCATTTCCACCTTAGCATACCGTGACCGCATTCTATGTCAAGAAGTTCCCAGCGATAGGTGCAGAGCGTGTCATGCACACGCTGAGTACCTGGAACACATACTATCGGGGTGTCCCACCCACGCAGGAACGACGTACATCTACAGACATAATGCGGCCCTAAGAGTCCTTTATTACCATCTTTGTCGCTCTTACGGTGTTGGCCGCGAACCTGCCCTGCCGAACGCTCCGAGGGAGATAGAGTTAATTGTCCAAAACGAGAAATGACAAATTTTCTGGCTCTACAATTTTCGGACAGCAGTCTCCGTTGCACACTCGAGGCCTTACATTTTTCTCCAAGACTTCAAGAAACGATCTATATTCGTGACCGAATTCTCGGCCCCGTCCGAATACAACGTCTCTGCCAAGGAGAAAGAAAAGGAGGAGAGGTCTCAATACCTTAAAAGTAAGCTGCAAAGACTGTACCCAAAATATTCGGTACAAGTAATTGTCCTTGTGATAGGTTCTCTCGGAGGTGCGAAACTATCACTGGTTCGTAACCATAAAGCCATACCCGCGTGCCAAAAATATGCCAAGGCACTTGCGAAATGGATGCAGAAAGCTGTCATCCTTGGGTCGCTTCGTGTCCTCAAAACACACGAGGGTTTCGCCGGCCTGTCGTTGTGATTTCATCGTGCCCTGTGACCACCCATCTCACGGTTGTGGGACGTGGCCGTAAGTGTGATTTACCGCGGTTCTACTGAGAGCCGGTGTCATTTTCACAGATGGCAGTAGCTCCCAGTGAGACCCTGCCGTGGTTGTTTAACCTTATTTTTTAATTATATATATATATATATATCTTCTTCTTCTTTGTTTCTCTTCATTGCTATTTCTATCAATATGGTGTCTTTTCTTCTAGCAATACATCCGCTTCCTAGTGGAATTATTCCAGAATTGGAAATATATTCTCTTTGTGTTTCCTGGCTGGGGCTATTAATGCTCATGAGTTCTGGATTGTTTATTGAATATAACCATGTTTGAAGGGATGGTATTTGTCTCCAAGTTGAGCTTTCATGCAGGATAATTCTTATATCACATTTTTGGAATGCTGTTGATGATGGATTGAATAACATGATGATTTCACAAAATGAACTGGTTGAAGTTGAGTATATGGGTTGATTTGAATTGCAAATTGTATTGTATTTTGTCTTTATACAAGAGGTTTGATATTCTTCATTCGCTAAAAAGAAGTCAGATGATAGGGCTACGTATGGCTGTTTAGGTATTATGTAAACAGCCCCAGTAATGTTATTGATCAACTTCTGGTATGCTGGATATGGGTGCATCTTGTACAGCTGTTAGAAATTCCTTTCTAAGAGGGGGATATCTATGGTCATTATAAATCTATTTGAGTGATAACCAACGTCCGATCGTCCTATTTGATGCAAATCTTCCACTTTTACATATGTTCTAGGCAATGGAAACTCGTATCCGTTCGCTTCTTTATTTATTTCTGTTATAATTTACTGTAATTGATCATTTGTTATTAGGGCTGGACGTACTTTCCTTTCTCTTGCATTCATTACAATATTTATGAGTTTTTGTAAAGTATGGTGTGCATGATCGAGTTTTGCTTCTACTTGTGCTGCCACTGTCTGATCTAATTTAGATATAATAAGTTATTTATGTTTTTTTCTTGCGTTTGCATATTTTTCGTTGTTCTTTCTAACAGTGATTGCATTGCAATTATTTCTTTATTTCTTGTAGTTAATTCATTATCGATATCTTGAATTTCTGTCTTCACTATATGGGTCTGTTTTTTTTTTTAATATTTGGCTTAAATTATTCTGATTATCGTATAGTTCGTTGATCATGTTCGTATATTCTTCTTCGTCTTCCGTGGTTAATAGTCAAATGATAAGTCCTAAAAATGATCCTATAAATCCTAACATAGGTGTTCAGCGTCTCTGCATTGCTCTTGGTATTGAACTAGTGTCTGTCTTGTAATACTGTATTTCCGCCAGTACTTTATTCAGGTTCTTGTTCTCGATTTCTATTATGGAGTCTAATTTGGAGAATATCTAGTTTTGCTTCAGCCCTGCAATCTTCTTTCATCAATCTCTGGATGCACCTCTGTTAGTTGTTATCGATGTTTTGTTTCGTCTCCTTGGTGTTGAAATGTTGGGTTAAGTTTCCAATGTCCAAAAATATGACTGTTCTCCAATAACTCCGTATCAGTCGTATTGGGTCCAACTTTTCATAAAATAGTCCGGTATTTTCTTTTAAAGGTTGAATTTCGTACTGCATGGGGCTACCCGGGATGATGGGAAACAGGAAGAATATTATCAATTTCCATTGATTGTATCTTAGAGTTGATTTTGGCCACTCCATATTTTAATCTATAAAGAGAACTATGGTAATAATTTTTATAATGATTATTTTGTGTGAATCTTTTTAAGAAAAGAGGAAGAAAGAAGGCCACCAACAAATCCTCTTACTTTATTTACTTCCGTTTTTCTTTATTTTTTTTTGTAATGTTGTTATGAAAAGAGGGGTTGAGAAGGCAACCTTTAAATCCTCTTCCTTCTCTTTTTGTTTGTTTTAATTTAATTTTTTTTATTCCATCATTGTAGTATTATAAATTTTGTTATTACTAAGATTAAGTACATATATGTTCCTAAGATTATTTGGTTATAATCTTCGTTTGTTATAACATGAAATTTCCACAAGGTTTGGAGAAACTTAGTACTATATTTACTCTGTGATATTAGGGATAGAATTGGAGATATCATTAAGGACAGAATCCCAAAAATCTTCGGAATTTATAGGCACTGTTGCTATCAAGTGTTTATTCCTTTTAATTTGGTTGGAACAATCTTGTATGGTATGTCCGCGTTGGTAGCAACATTCGCAACAGTTTTCCCACTTGTATATTTTAATTCTTAGCATGGAATCTTCTTCTGGGCAGAGTACCAATTCTACTTCATTTTCCTGGGATTGAGTTTTCTCTTCGCTAACGAAATAAACCTTCTTAATTTTTGTTAACATTTGTCTTGCTACAACATGTTCCACCTTTTTAATTTTTGTTTCTCCATCACTTGTTTGGGGGCCTGTTTTCTTTACTACACTGAAAGCAGGTTTGGAAAAATTATATTCAGCCGATAACTCTTCCAAGGGTCTTTTTGGGTGTTTAAGGTCCGCTATTACAACTTTGGGACGAATTAACGATGGATAAACTTGGCCCTTGGCTGATTGAGGCAGCAGTATTGATTCTGCCGTCCTGTACAGTGAAGTCTAGGTTATTATACTGGTCTTTTGTTAATGTTACTCATGAGCAACCTTGAGTTTGTCTACGTGTTTTTGAAAACGCTTTCCATCGGCTGTTTCTAAAATCGCAGTGTTTTTGTTTAGTATTTCTACATTTGTTGGTCTTGGTTTCCCTTTTTACATATACGTTTTTTACCTACATTCCCATTAAAAGGATTTATTTTTCTGCCATAGATGTGTTTAGACCTGTATTTAGTATTAATTAAATTTCCGGCTGCTATGTTTTTAATTTCGGACAGTCTCATTATTAAATCTTTTTTTAAATGAGACCCGTGAGTTTCTAACTTTTCATAGGAAGGGAATAAGCTAGGGGTGCGCGGTATTTTTCGGAATACTAATTTATAAGGTGTGTATTTGGTTGCTTCGTGAATTGAAGTATTATAGGAGAACATGGCGAAAGAAAGATAACCTATCCCAATCATCGCAATAACCGTTTGCTTAAGGTCGATATCCTGAAGTAGCTTTTTGGTTAATTCCAAATATTTTTGATAGTTTTCTTAGAAGATTTCCTACAAAAGCGCTTCCACGATCAGTTAGTATGGCTTTTGTTGCGCCATATTGTGAAATTAAATTCTTCGCTAGGGCATGAGCTATTGTTGTTGCTGTTATGCCTGGTATGGCTACAGGAATGCAATACTTTGATAAGTTATCTTGCATAGTGCGAATGTGTCTGTTTCCATCTGGAGGTATCAGTAATGGTCCGACAGTGTTGAGATATACCTTTTCGAAGGTGTCTATCGATGCGTCTGTTGTAATCATAGGCTCGTGGGTTTTGGCTCGAATTATTTTTTGTTCTTGGCAGATAATACACTTTCGCGAAAAATCAGTAACTTGCTCTTTCATTCCTGGCCAAATGAATGCCAAATGGTATGCATATCGTACCATGGCATATCGTGATTTCAATGTCGCTATATTCAAACATTTCTTTTAAGCTGTCTAAAATGGTCATAAATTTTGTCTGATGCTTCGATATTTTTTTAATTTTCCGAAATTTCCAATGATTGTTGAATTGGTGTCGATAATGCTTGGGGTAGTCCACAACTTGATGGTCGAAATGTTGCTAAAACGTCTGGGGTAGTTGTGATCTTTTTTCTGGGGTGCAAAGGTTACACTCTTGCGCTGTTCATCATTCGCTCTTACTTCTTGTGCTGATGGTTGGTCTATTTGCATTAGAGACTGTGCGTTGATACTTTCTTTGCTAGACTCTTCATTTTCGGCTGCTTGAGTTTCTCACCCTTTTAATTTATTTTGAGCCCAGTTTATCATTGAGTTGACTCGTTGATCGAAGTCTGTTTCGCTGTCTGTTTATGGATCTTCAATTGCTTGAAGAATTTCTGGATTATTTTCTCCTTCTGGCACGGCCAGGATGTCTCCACATTCTTGTGGCTCTTCCTCTTTATCCCATTCTTTGTGAGTTTCTAAGAATTCATTAAATTGTGAAAATGAGTTTCTTAATTCTTCTCTAGTTGACTTTGAATCATTAAATACTTTTTGTTTATTATTTTCTTGTTTTTCTTCTTCCTCTTATGATGAACTGTCCTCACTATCAGTTTGTGGAGGGCTCAGTTATATTATCGCCCTCCCTCGCAGAAATTTTGCCGTGGCCCCGATTCGCGCCCAATCTGGCCAAATGGGGCCTACATCGGGAAGCCAGGTCGGACCAGAGCCGTGATGAAACGCAGGGACCAGTCTGGGCTGAACTTGTTAGCCCGATCGGTGTGCCGGGTCAGTGCCAAGTCGGTACCCTATCAAGTCCCGATTGAGTTATATTAAAAATTATGGGGCATTTTTAATCTAAATAACTAATAGTACACAAGATAAATTGAACTGTATTATTTATTAATCGGAAATTATGATTATATACTTCAAGTTTTACGTTGTTTGCGATTGGCGTCTCAACCTTTAGCATAGCTAAATATTGTGCTCATGTGGGAAAGCACTTCCTCCTCTCTGGTCTTGAATTTGGCACAAGCTACAGCTAAAAGTACAATGAAATTTTAGTTTTAGTAAAGAGCTTGAATAGTATTAAACATCAAAAGTTTACACTGAAATTCACGTGTCAATAAATTAGACAAAAGTACCACTCTGATACAAAATTCAGTGTTTCCCTTAACATATACTAGGTAGCGTTGCAAAACGGGCACATTCTCCTGCCTCTTTTAATTTTTGGGTTTCTTCTGCGATTTCTTTTTCGAATAACATCTGAAATTGTTTTGTAGTGTTAGGTGAAGTACTTTTGGGTAATTTACGATTCTGAACTGGATTCCCGATATTTAGGTTGAATTTTACTTCTCTTTATTCTACTCGCGGCAGAAGGTTTCAGAATAGTGGTTTTGGATGATGATCCTTTTCTTATATTTACTTGAGGTCGTTTTGAGATTCTGGTTACAGGTTTTTATATATTTTACTTAGTTTGACGTGTCTGTACTGGCAATTTATATAAAATTCTAATGTCAGTGTTGGAACTAGAATGTAATATAAGAAATTAATCATTATTATAAGAACATTTTTCAATTTATATCTATTTTTATTCGTAAATATTACGTTATCTTAATTTGGAGGTTAGAATGAGTTTCCATAGCATTATGTGTTTTTGATGTCTACTTATGGTTTTTCTTAATTTTTTATATTGTTTTTTTATTGTGTAAAAGTAATAGTATTGAAATTTAACAAATAAAACATTTTAACTATTATTTTGGTAAGTTGAATTTGAAATTTTGTTGCCCGAGCGCAAGTACAAGTGACCTGCGCTCAGTAATTTCTAACACTGATACTCGTTACACACATTTTAGCGTAGGAGGCAAACACGAATGTAACGTGGAAAGATATAGATGTGTATGTCATACGACTAGACTGAAGATTTTTTCGAGTTTTTGAAATCTAGAACCAATAGTATGATGTTTTTTTTTTAAATTTGAATAAATTATTTGTTTTTGAAGACGATAATTGTGAATAATTCTTTGTAATATTTTTGTATAAAGATTATGAAAAAATTTCAAAAATTTTGTTGTATGCTGGATTATAATTATCTAAATCTGTAATTTTATTTATACTATCGTTTCCTTCTTTTCTAATAAATATGATTTCAGCAAAGCATCTTTTGTAGTAATTAGAATCTTGGTGTAATATTTCAATAAATATTCAGTCGATATAAGAAGTATCACCATTATGGAATTTAATTAAATGTTTTGCAATTACAGTAGGACCTGTCGAATCGGGACTCGTCGCATCGAAATCCTCGGATGGCTGTAGTCCCCACTCTTAAACCTCTCCTCTAGCCATTATAGGTAGGCGCATGCACACAGAGTCACTGCAGACTCCACCGGATGGACCTCAGTGCTGTAGGTACAAAAATGTAATGGCCTGTAACGGCCGGTCAAAGATTAAAGCCCTGGACATTAAAGATACGTGACTGCCAGGAGGTGTAGCTAAGATTTGTTTCTGCGACCTGCGTGATCGAAAGTGGAGCTCCGGTCTGTCCCGATCCGACGAGTTCTACTGTATTTTGTGGTATTTTGGATTGTATCTGATATTGTTACGATGCTCTTCTCTTCTTATATGTGACGGACGTTTTGTCTGTCCTACATATGTTTTTCCACACCGGCATTTAAGTTTATAAACAAGCTTGCATTGGTCTAAGGTATCTAGTTGGTCTTTGCCTAGTTTGATGAATTTGTCCAGTTTTGAATCTACTCGGTAAACTGTTTTAATATCAAATTTATTTAAGAGACGTTTGATATTTTCTGAAATGTCTCCATGAAAATTATTTGAAATTATTGGTTTTTTGTCTTCAATATCTTTTTGTTGGAAGTCGGTAAAAGGTATTGAAAAAAGATGGGATAAAATTAAAAATAATACAAATATTCCACTTGATAAATTTAAAGAAGGAATTGAGTTCCTAATGGAATGAACATTTTTTTAAATTCAATGATACTTACTATGAACAAAATTTTGGCACCCCAATAGAGTCACCTATATCTGGAACTTTAGCAGATATAGTCATGCAAGATCTCGAAAATGAAGTTCTAGATAAATTAAAATTTAAAGTAAAAACTTACTACAGATACGTTGATGACACCATTCTTATTAACCCAATAGATAAAATCCCAGAAATAGTTGAAGCTTTTAATGCTTACCATCCTAGACACCAGTTTACATATGAAATTGAAAATAATAATTCCATTAGTTTTTTAAATATTGAAATCATTAGAAACAACAATAATATTATTAAAACAAATTGTTTCCGAAAGAATACTTACTCAGGTAGACTTCTAAATTTCTATTCAAATCACCCTACACAACATAAGATTGCAATTACAAAAAACATTGTAGACTCCGCAATACTACTTTCTGACAAACACTTTCACAATGACAATCTCAATATAGTTAAAAAAAACTTCTCCATTATAATAGTTATCCAATAGAATTCACTGAAAAACATATTAAAAAAAAAACTAACAGAAATACAAAAAAAGCAGAGTAACATTCAAAATAACGACTTCCAACAAAAAGATATTGAAGACAAAAAACCAATAATTTCAAATAATTTTCATGGAGACATTTCAGAAAATATCAAACGTCTCTTAAATAAATTTGATATTAAAACAGTTTACCGAGTAGATTCAAAACTGGACAAATTCATCAAACTAGGCAAAGACCAACTAGATACCTTAGACCAATGCAAGCTTGTTTATAAACTTAAATGCCGGTGTGGAAAAACATATGTAGGACAGACAAAACGTCCGTCACATATAAGAAGAGAAGAGCATCGTAACAATATCAGATACAATCCAAAATACCACAAAGTAATTGCAAAACATTTAATTAAATTCCATAATGGTGATACTTCTTATATTGACTGGGATAATATTGAAATATTGGACCAAGATTCTAATTACTACAAAAGCTGCTTTGCTGAAATCATATTTATTAAAAAAGAAGGAAACAATAGTATAAATAAAATTACAGATTTAGATCATTATAATACAGCATACAACAGAATTTTTGAATTTTTTTCATAACCATTATACAAAAATATTACAAAGAATTATTCACAATCATTCGAAATTATTTCAAAATTACTTCAAAATTTGAAAAAATCTTTACTCTAGTCGTATCACATACACATCTATATCTTTCCACGTTAGATTTGTGTTTACCTCCAAGGCTAAAATGTGTGTAACGAGTATCAGTGTTGGAAATTACTGAGCGCAGGTCACTTGTACTTGCGCTCGGGCAATTTTTCAACGGAAATATGTACATGCCTGAACCTAAATAAAAATTCTTTAAACAGTTCTGTTATATGTATCCTAATTAAAATTGCCTGCTAAACAAAACATAAAAAGTTTTTTAGGGGTGGTTTTTACATAACAAGGGTTAATTAATATAAGAGCAAGTGCCATCGTTAACAAAAAATCAGTTATATTATTATTGATTGTCCAAACCAAATATTTTAATCCTTTACTTACAGAAATGTTATATTAATAAATATATTTCTTATTCATTGATAATAGTATAGGAGTGGGCGACACGTAATTTAGGGGTGATTTAGAATAACACTGATGATTCTTAATAGAATTTAATATTAAAACAAGATGTTTGCAGCAACAAAGTCCAAAATCTTAAACTACATATATGTAATATGTAATATGGCTCTTAAAACACTAAAAGACTCAAAAATGTAGAAGGGGTGATTTCAAGCCCTAAATGTGAACGTTTGTCCCAATTTTTTTTTATCATAGCCTGGGATCCGTTTTTCACCTGCAAAGTAACAACAGAATCGGCGCCGGACACTAACATAACCCCCCTTGTAAGTTTTAGATACAAACACATGCGATATGTGTTTGTAACTAATTTTGTTATATTTTTTATTACCTTTTGCGTAATTATTTGGTTATAATTAATTTTTATATTATGATGATACATAATTTAATTATCCTTTAGTAGGAGGATATAACATGTAGTTCTACGTTAATTTAATTACATAAGCATTTCTGTATTATCAAATGATTAGGAAGGTCGGCATGCTCATGGTATTACCTCGCTAATTAGCTCGCGCCTACTTCCTCATCGACCGTCGCTCATTTATCACTGGTCATGTGCGTTGCGGTAGTTGCGGCCGACCACGTAAGTCATTACCTACTGTGATACGGTTACCATTCGGTGTTACGACACATTTTAAATTTCAAAATAATTAGGGACGTAACAGTCCTCCCTCCTTAAAATCCTTATCTTCCTCGATGAGTTTTTGTTATTTGATTATCACTTAACATTTAATGTTCTTCAGAGTAAGTGTTGCCTGGTTACATAAATGGTCTCTGTGGTTTTTATTTAAATTGTTCATACTTTTAGTTTGGTGAGTTTTATGACAGAATGTGGTGGTGAATTGCATTTTTTTCTTTATTTCGTGATTCTCAAAATTTTAAATCCATCTGCAGGAGTAGTCAGTCACATTTGAATCCACGATGGAGCACGATTCTGATAATTCGTCAACAGCACAGACCGTGCTGTATGAGGAATTCTGCGGATGGAAGGTCATTCCCATGTGCCTAACTGCAAATTCTGCAGTTCCATTAAATCCGGTTAAGCAAAAAAATTTTCTTTTTGTTTCGTTTCGATTCCTTTTGCATTGTTTTGTTCTTATGTCCAGTGTTAATGTAGTGTTCGTCATGTCAACATCTAATGAAAGTGCCGCGAATTTTGATTCTTTCGTGCGGTCAATCGAGGATTTGATTTGTCTTTATTTAATTTGCCATCTCGGTTGTATCGGCGGTGTGTCGGGATAATTTAAACTGCGCGGTTACTTTGTCTGACTTCACTATAGTTGAGCGATTGTATCAAAAGCTCCCGGGTGACTTCATTACCGGTTCCTCGCTTGCG
>CAKNWW010196518.1:0-11615 GCA_932074435.1 Andricus kollari
TGCGTCATTCCAACCAAACAGTTTCGCCATGTCCTCAAGGTCTTCCAACCAAATCTCCGCAGTGCGCGTCTTGCCCTTACCATTATATTATCGAACTTTAGACACCGATGGTTGTATCCACTTATGTTGTGAGGGATTTTCATCTTTCGACACTTTCGGTTCGTTCGCGACGCCAACTAACGCTTTAAGTAGTGGGGGGTTTTCAAGCAATACACTAGGATTCTCAGTCATCAACTGTGCTAAGAGTTCTTCAACAACTTTCGCATCGCTGCCCGTATTTTCATTCAGTTGTTCATTTTTAAAGTCTTGTCGTTCGACATTTCCGAAATTTGCGCCTCGTGCCCTTTGATTATACGCGGTCTCGCCTGAATTTAAAATCGAATCTTCATCCCCACCTGAACCGGTCTGAGAATATGCTTCACGGCGAATTACACGATACATTGTTTCTTGGTGTTGATTCGCGACTCTTTGAGGATACGGCGTCGATTGTGGTCTATCCGCAAACTCGCTTGGTGGTCGAAAAGCTTGCATTCCCGGACTCGGAGTCGCAGCTCAGCAATCGCGGAAATTATCGCGACGTTCATCTTCCACGCGTAACCGATGATCGCTAGTATCTAACGGGGAGCCGTATTGTCGACCTGCTAGCATATCAGCTTGTTGCCTTTCATATTGCGCCCACATTTCCGCGGGTACGGAAACATAACCCCCTTCAATTTGACTCGCGACACTAGCATTGTCGACCGCATTTGATCGCAAATGTTCACTGCCAAAACTCGCTTGACTCAATTGATCGTCTCTCTCGTTCCCGCGAAACTGACTATTTCTGTCTCCATCAGCATTTATCTGGCACACATCGTCCGCGACGAGAATTCGACTTGGGATGCTCATTTGTCTCGATTATTTAAACTAAACTTTCAATCGCACTTTAAATCCAAAAATTGACTTCACTGTGTCTCGTCTCAGTATTTTTCTCCGCTTACATAAAATGAAACACAATTTTGCCACGAGGCACGCCGCACAACTTTTAGGTTAAGTTACGCCAAACACCTCTCCACGATAAGTGAACACCGCCAGTCCACTTAATTTTAACTTTTGGGAATCATCCCACTTCTGATTTATTAAATCTGGATATATAAGGCTTTATTCAATGACCGAATTGTAACAATACTTGAAATATATCCGATTCAGCTCTCGACAGGTACCGCCGCGTAACCCTGTCCGCCGTGAGACTCCCCCTCTTCACACCACTACTCTAGTCAGTTCAATCATTTTTTTTTTAAATCCAAGTCATTCGCTAACAACTTGTTGAAATTTGAGAGTTGAAAGACTCTATTCTGCAAACACTGTTTTGCTTCTCATAATAATTTTTTCTATTAACTTCACTAAAATGTGAAACTCTAACTAATGTGAACCTTTTGGTTCACTCCAAAATCACAACAATGTTGTTTCTTATATTAATTTTTGGTAAGTTTTTTTGTTTTTCTCAACTTTAATTACAGTTCATTTCGTTACCAGAACCTTAAAAATAACCTTTAAAATTATTATTTTTTCTGCCTTCTTTTTTCCCACACCATTTTTGATTTTTCTTTATTTTTTACAGTGATATCAATGTCTATTTTAATAACATTGGTATACAAAATTTCTATCTATCTCCAGCTTATTGTTTATTTACAATTTCCTTTGGAGTATGAATCACATTGTTTATGATATAGGAGGTTTTATTTAAACTTTTATTCAAAAAGATATTAAGTCTTTCAATCGCCAATTTGTCACTTGATGTTCAGGCAATATTTTTATTTTTATTTTTAAATATTATTTTTTGTTTACATGTTATATTTTGTTTAAGACCATCGTGATGATTCATTTATTCACTTTTTTACTTAGACTTTTACATTATTTTCATGTTGTTTCTATGTTTTTTAAATACTATTTATTATTAATATGACTATTGTGAATTTTTAAAATAATTTTTACAATAAATTATTGTTTACTACAGGCTGGAAAAGGGACCACACTGAGTCCGAAACGTAGCCACTTTTTAACTGATTTCCACTTGTTTTTTATTACTTGGACCTTTGACACCGAAAACTTATTTACTTTTATGCAATACGAGGTCGAAACTGATGAGAAATGTTATTTCTATCTATAGATACTCAGTAAGTAGTTTTTAAAGAACCAGGTATAGTAGATATAGTGCAGAGGAATCCTTTGTTCGTAACCAGGCAACTATTCGAGACATATGTAATTTAGTAATTATATTTTATATTTTAATAGTTTTACAATATGAAACAATATATTTTCGAATATATTGCTTGTAAAGTTTTTAACTTTTTTAGACAAATCACATGTGCCTGGAATCGCAAAAATGTTTAGATTCCAAATATCCTATTTTCAAATGAGTAATTGCAAAACATTTTTTTTTTTTAATTTCGTAATTCAGATGCACTAACGGATAAAGGGCCTCTGCTCAAAATGGTCGGTCAGCTTGAGGCTATTTATGGCTGTATTTTATTCATATCTATTATAGTCAACGACCCAGGTAGGATAGTGTTCCTGTAGCAAGTTTTGATGGCTAAGCTGCACGGGTAATAACGGGGCCACATGCAAGAGTTTGAAAGATAAAAATACCTTTCATTTTCAACTTTGAAATTAGGGATTTGAAAGTTACACAATCAGAACCTACGAATCTATACTATTACAAATAAATAAAACTTGCCTTGACAAGCTCACAATACACTACGTTTTGTAAGTGGGTCATTCTCCGTCTAAGTATAAAATTTTGTCCCCTGGCATACTTTATGACAGACAAACATTTCTCATATGCCTTTCGTACTTCGGAATCCTCAAGTTTTGACCACCATAAATTAAAACATAAGAAAAGGACCTAAATCACTCAGGCAATCTCTAAGAGACGAAATCATTCAAATAGAGACTGATAATTCACTGAAATTTGTATGAACCGGCCTGACATTTTCGCCTGAGGTATTTCTGAGATTTCCTTTCGGTAGGATAGTAATATTAATAATAAATGATAATAAATATCTAAATAGTTAAAACAATAAATCAGGGATATTTTCAATTTTCGTAGATGGCTGAAACTTCTATGAGAGTTCATCAAAATATACAACAAGAACTTTTTACGAGAACGAAGTTGTTTTTTTTTTGCTTTACGCCACTTCTTAAATTCGTTGTGAATTGCGGTATATTGTCTTTTTGACTTTTCCAGCAGTAAATTTAAAGACAAGTTTTTCATCGCTTCGATGATTTCTGGTGGTGTCATGTACGTGGTAACCAGTGGTAACAAACTAACAATCTGAACATTGGAGTGAATGTCTAACCTTAAAATTGAACAAAAGCAGATCCGTAATTGAATATGAATGCTGTTACTTGATTAGCTACCAGCAGTGTGCGAAGAACGAAAAATCGAACTTCGCACGCAACTGTCTTCAAAAATGAATTATCGTATTCTAAAAATTTTTACCGCAGAGAATAACAAAAATTTCATTTTACTACCAACCTGTAATCCGTAACTGTAAATCTCCCACAATACGACTCCAAAACTCCAAACATCCGATTCTGTTGTGAATTTTCCATAGAGAATCGATTCTGGTGGCATCCATCGAACTGGAAGTAAGCTCTTAGATTGTACTCTATAGTAATCACTGCTGTATATATCTCGCGATAGACCAAAATCGGAAATTTTTACTGTTAAATTTTCGCCGACTAAGGAGTTTCTAGCTGCTAGATCACGATGGACGTAATGATGGCTAGCAAGATATTTCATGCCTGAAAAGTATTAAAATGTTCAAAATACTTATAAATCAAAGATCGCGAAATTATTCTTACAGTTCCTGAAATCGATTTCCACTGAACTTTTCGAAATTAAGCTATAAAAATACACGACCCTAATCATTTTTACATTCTCATCATTTATGATTGAGAAAGTATTAGAATTGTCTGAAATTTCACCCGTGAGTTTTTCAATGGATCTCCACGCTTTGAGACACCCTGAAGCCGAAAACAAAGTTTTGGCGATGGCGTCTCTCTGTATGCCTGTCTGTCCGTCCGGCTGCTGTGAAGGTGGCATGTAAGCTTTAGAAGGTGGGAGTCCACGAATAAGGTAAACCATGTAAGGTAAAAAGCTTGTGTTTATTTAAGTAGCGTCGAAGTTTACACTAAGGAGACTCGGGGAGAAGTGTCTCTTGGTCTCGAAATGCGCTATACTTAACGGCTAGCTCGGGCGGCGGGGCACCACTCACGGTGCAAGTGAGTGGGATACTGGCCTGCCATCGCAGTGCAAAAGTTAACGAGCGAGGATCTTTTCGCGATGCTGCTAGATGCGGGTTTCGCACGATTGGAGCTTTTTCGCCAAGCAAAAGTCTACGAGCCTGAACGATGACCGAAGCCGCGCTTGCGCTGTCGATTGTCAGTGGAACTTTAACTTTTCACGACTGAGTGCCGCGACTCAATTTATTCTAAGTCGAATGGCAGGTGGGGTTAGGACGCCCAGGTAACGAAAGACAGAATCATGGACATTTGCCAAATGTTATTCGTGGTTAAAAGTATTATTTATAACCATGAATATAATTTGGCGGACATCAATATATAGAAGGGTTGTTAACACTGAAAAGTTCATTAGACGATATGCCTGCAGATATACGTGCCTCTGCAACTGCTACAACATCATACATACCAATATTTGCGAAACATTTTATTTTATATGGTTTCGTGTTTAATCCCCTTACATTTTGGTAGAAGATTAGAAGGACTTGAGAATGACAACTGCTCCTTATGAGTGATGCTGCTGCCGCTGAGTTTCCCTTAAGATATGAGGAATCCCATTTCGATGACGAATTGCCAAGTCTTTCTCCCCTGCCATGAGTCTGCTTGTCAATTTCTTTTTTATTTTAAGCAATTCTTCCTGCTGTGGTACCTTTTTGTCCTGTGCTATTATGACTGCCTTGAGAGATGGATCTAATTGTAGCGTCTTCACTGCGTTCCTCGCTGCTGGGACAATCGATGTCGCTAGATCGATTGACTGGCATATAATTCTGATGGGCCTTGGTTCGAAGAGTCTGCGCGAATTTGGCCAATCGATAAGTCATTATAGAACTTTTATTTACAGTGTTTCGCATCACTAAATCAAGAACATGCTTAAACGATTGTTTTTCTAATCGAGGATCTGGCGTCTCTTTGTTATTAAAGGCCTCAGTTAGGTTAAATACAATAAAATTATACTTTATACTAAAGCGAACTTCCCGCTCAATTAGTACTTAGTCTCCTGCAATTATAGCCTTTTCCAGATTTAGTAACATTCAAACTGGTTCTTTTTGCCAGATCGCTGAGCTTTGATACTTCTGCTTCCACAGTTACTACGCTGCTGTTGAAAGAAGCGCCTTGTTCTTTGACTTCTGTTACCGATGCTTCTAACCCTATGAATCGCTTTGTGACTCGGCATGGAGAAACTTTTGGTTGTGAAATTTGATATTAAAATATTTATTTTTACAATAAGACAATAGCAAGCCAGATATACCGTCACTATTTCAAGTATTACTATTCTCAATATTAAACTATGAAATTTATGGGAATATAATAATGAATGATTAAATAATTGTACTTATACCAAAAGACAGTTTCTATAATCCCTATGAAAGACTGTGAAGCTTACAAAACAAAATAGGAAAGGCATTCTCCCTAATTTTATACATTGAACAAACAATTAGATATTAATATTATATTCTAAGCTGAAACAAAAAAAAATGTGTTTATTTTTTGCTAACTACAATGTGTGATCGAAAATATTAGTGTTTGCAAATCTAAATAGCAATTAATAAGTTTCGAGTATATTTATAATTGCCATCGAAAAAGTATTTCTTCGTATCGCTGTGGTAACTAATAGTATTTTCTCGACTACATCCTAGATTGCCATCGAACTCTTGTAAAATTAAATATTAAAAATTCCAAATTTTACAACCAATAGTTTCTTCCTGTGCCTTCTATTCAATTTCTTCACGCAAGACTTTTCTAAATAGATCGACGCTGAGCGGTTCAGTGCTTTTTGTTGACGTAGTCATAGCAAGCACATCAATTTTAGGGCTGATTTTTGACTAGATGGGATTCTTCGGCCCTGTAGTTTTGTCTTGCATCTCACAGCATCTGCAATAATGCCTTTCATCCCTTTTTTAGCTTTCCAGCGCATTGTGAATGGTATAGCATGTTACAGCCATTTCATTAACCCGAATCTGATAGAATCGGCTGTCTGCTCCTCCCATAATCACAGATGGATGTTAGCGACAAAAGGTTTTAATTTATTCTGGAGTTATCCGAAGCCATGATACTTGTTGCTTGCCCGGCAGTACAGGGCGTGGATACAAATAAAATTGTTCCAGCTGGTCACAAAAACACTTACTGTACTTTATTGCAGCTTTTTTACCGCGCACGCGTAGTATAAGCTGTACTCACTCGATGCCTACAAATGTAATACTACAGTTCCACATTTTATAGTTAAAGTATTTAATTAAAACTGCAACCTATGAGCTTAATTTCACGACCGGACAAGCGATCGGCTATATTGCAAAACAAATTTTGAAATCCCTTCAAATTATGGAAATCAATTAAAAATGCTTTGAAAAATGCTTTTAATTTGTTGCTTGTTTATGACTGAGCGACTTCCCTGCAAGATCTCGTACACAAATCTGGCCAAGTTGGGATAAAAAAGGCAAGCGTCAGAATCACTTTCGATAATCGATATCGCGTGAGGCGGTGATTGGAGGAAAAAACAAATATATGATCAATCTAACCAACGCGTCCATAAGTACGATAAATCTCGAAAAAATAAACGGATAGCATCAAGATTTGGCACACTTTTTTTGGGTCCTAAAAGAAAGAACAAGTTCGTTAACTAGCATTCCCTGATCAACGGTTATGGTTTTATCCATCGAAAGTGCTATCCAAAAACCGAATATTCCATTTTTACGACAAACGATGGCAGATACGTGAAAAAATATTAAAAGGAGACCTGAAGCTTTTCAAAATATCTAAAATTATTGTTTAAATCATTAAAAAAAAATGTTTTTTGGTTTAATACATAGAAAATGAATAAGTCAAAAAGTCTCATTTTAAGCCAAACGACGACAGACACGAAAGAAAGTTTGAGAGAAGAATTGTAGCATTTTAAAAGACCTATAATTCTTCCCGCTACCATTTTTTCACACGACTTAAAATTTTAGGTTTATTTACCGAAGATACTATGAAAAAAATAAAAAATTCAAATTTTGAGCCAAACGATGCCTACAGAGCTTCAAGCAATTCAATCTTTAACTATACTTCATTGCGTAGAAAGTTCAGAGTATGAAAATGCATAAAAAACTGGAATCTAAGAGAGATGTTTTTGTTAAAGTCTCATTCAAGCATGCCGAGTGCAAAGAATAAATATCCGAGCGCGAAGCATGAGTTAACCCAATATCGAGCGTGAAGCGCAGAGATCCGTCATATGCACTTCCTAGTCGCGCTAAAATTTGCGAGCCGCACGCGTAGCGTTCGATGAGAATGTGTCCCTTTTTTAATAAAAAGTCCTGAACTTCCTTTGCATTCTTGAATACGAGTAACAGTTAATTAACAGTCTATTTCAATAATGATCATTAATTTGTGAGTTGTTCTGAATTTAAAAAAACTTTAAATGTTGACTTTTTTCGCAATATCTTCTTAAATAATGGACAAAAACACTTCATTTTTGGATCATTAAAAGCAGAGTTTGGACATTTTTGATGCTATATTGATGAAAAAAGTCTTCAAGACTGTTCAGGAAATACTTAATGCTTGTAGGGGGGAAGGGGGTTGTCGACGCTGGATATTACGTAGGAGAAGGGGGCTCTGTATAAGTTTCCTACGTTAAGCTGTTTAGATATATTTTTTATAACCTTAAATCATGTATCCATAATATGCAACTAAATAAATACACTACAGGCAAGAAATATGACACCACTTGTTTTTTGTTACTTGCATTCTATATATTCATTCTGATAATATCGAAGTGCCTCGGCAGATCGGAAATATTCGGTCAATACTCGTAAAAATGATTAAAACAATTAATGTAATAATCAGGTATTGATTATTTTATACATGATTTTACAAATTTTACTTTTTACGAATCTTTTATTCCAAGTCCAGATTTCGACAGAATCCAGTGAAAAAGGAATACAATTTTCTTGATGCGTTACGGATAGTTTCAGTAAATTTATAGAAATAAGGAGATTTTATGTAACTAGCAGAAAACACGTGATCTGCATAGACCAAGTTGTTTGATAATATAGAGTCGTTTTCCGCGAAGGCAGATTTTTAAGAAAAATGAGATTTAAACCCTCAAAAATCAGTGAGGCATACTTCGTTCATAGGGGTAGCATATATGGTAGAATAGAACGGTTATTATAGTTTAAAAATGTCATTGGTGATACAAATTTTAGTCCAATAACAGTTTAGATATTTTTATTGTGAAAATTTTCTTCACCAATGACATTTTTAACATATAAGTAACAGTTGAAACTTTCTTACTCCTGTGATTTGATGTTAAAATAGGCCAATCAGCGAACGATTTTTCGAGGACAAAAGTTTAGAATGCAAGCGATGTGGATATTTGTGTAGTGTTGATGCCTATCTTTCGTAATATAAATTTCGTCTTCACGTTAAATTCCTTGCGCATTTCTTCAACGCAAACATTATAAAGATATAAATGTCAGAAAAAATGTGTACACATTTTATATTTTCGCATACCAGTATAGGAAACGTACATCAATTTAAAAAAAAGTTTCAGTTTTGAAACATTTCAGTGGATTCGAAAACTTCAAATTTATGTCTCGATGGAGCGGCGCTCAAGCTATAAAGCCTCCCGCCACAAAATACAGGAGCGTTAACTTTCGGCACTTAGTAATTTCTCGTGAAAATGGCCCGGCTGGTCTTTTCCGGGTTTACCGAGAGCCCTGAGCTATCGCAGCAGAGCTCTACGATGCGCAGCGCCGACCTTATAAGACCCATTAACATTTCCAGATGAGCCCCCCTGATTAGGATTACAAAGTCATCCGCGTAGCCTTGGGTATAATACCACTTCTTATTTAGCCTACGATGGAGGCCGTCCACTACAATGCACCACAGGATGGGTGACAGGGCACCCCCTGTGGGCACCCCCGCGGCGCTATTCCACTGACCAGGCCTTTCGTCCCATTTGGTTCCGAGTCTCCTCCGGCGTAGCATGCTTCCTATCCACCTTACTAACTGGTCTGGCACGCCACACCTCGAAGCCTCTTGACATATGACTTCTGGAGGGGTATTGCTGAAGGCACCTTTTTATATCCAAGAAAGTGCCCACAGCATACCCCCTCTGTTTTAGTTGCTGCTCTAATTTTGCCACGACAGCGTGGAGCGAAATTTCTATAGAACAACCTGCCTAAAAGGCGTGCTGCCCTCCGTGAAGTGGGGAGGCTAAAAGCACCTCATCCCTGACATATCTCTGATCCAGCTTCTCCATAGTCTTCAGGATGAAAGACGTTAAGCTGATCGGCCGTAAATATTTTGTAGCAGTGTAACCCTCCTTCCCAGGTTTGGGAATGAAGGCCACCATGCCATCCCTCCATGCCGATGGCACGTGTTTCAGGGCAATGCTAGCCCTGAATAGCTTCATCAGTGGAGAGACGACAAACTCCATGCCCTTTCGTAAGAGCACTGGATAGACGCCATCCGCCTCTGGTGCTTTAAAGAGACAGAAAGACCCTACGGCCTATTCCACCTTTTTGTTATCAACTACCTTGGCCGCGAAATTCCAATCGTTCTTCTTCTTCTCTTGGTCCCAGCCTTCCACCTCTTGGTAGGTTCGAATTCGATGAAAACCCGGGATGTGTACTTTCATCAGGTGATTCAGCGTTGCTTCTTCATCTTCGCCAAACTCACCAGGATCTTGTGGAGCCTCACTGTTTCCGGAATGTTCTTCGATTCCTCGCAGAAGCCCCTCCAATCCTCCTGTTTATACATTATTATATTTTTGTTGTATTCATACAGGGCCGTCTTATAGATGTTCTAGTCTGAAGGCAATTTAGTTCTGTTTTCCCTGTAGCACAACGCTCTAGTCGTTTAACGGAATTTCTCCAGGTGGGTGTTCCACCATTCCGGCCTTTTCATAGACTTAATTCTGATTGCAGGGCAATTGATGGGTCGGGGAACACAAGGGCCTAACCCTGTTTCTCCAAATTTTTCAGGACGCCAGAAAAACGTTTGTATTTTGCAAGATTAACGAAAAAAATATATCGGATATATGTGATCGATAATCTTCACTCTTGAACGTTGGTCTTTCAAATTTCATGCGAATCCGTCAAATAGTTTTCGATTTATGAGATATCGAAGTTAAGCACAGGCCTAACTTAAGGGGGCAAAGGCGAACAAAAGGGCCTAACACCGAGTTCTCCCTTTGCCGTCACGTACTCCAAGCCCTGACGTCGCGCGCTGCATCTCGCGATGCTCGGCTTGCTTCCGCGGCACACTCCACCATTTTCTCACCTAGATAAAATATCAAAATGATCGTGAGACTTTACTTAGCAAAAACTAGTTTGAAATTTTTCGAAATTCTATTACAAAAAAAAGAACGAATCAAGAAGCCAAACAATGAGTAAATAATCGACCGCGATTGGTTACTCCAAAGCCTTTGACACAACCTAGTCACGCTAGATGGTACCACATAATTATAAAGTGGCAATAAAACTAGAAGAAGCGAATGAAAATATCGTTTTTACACAAGGTGCAATGTGGGGTTAGGCCCTTTTGTTCGCTCGGTACCTCATGGGTTAGGACCTTGACTGACATTGATGAATTTTGAAATAATGAAATTTTTAAAAGAATTGTTGTAGTTTACATCCTCGAAACGGCGTTTGGTTGAGAAGTCCAAAAATGTGTAAAATTCAATTTCGAAACATTTGTGGGACAGGCCCTTTTGTTCCCCGACCCTTCAATTGTTCTCATATGCTATAGTCAGAGTACTTCGCAGAAAATCCGCGGCGTGCTCTAACTCATCTATGGTACCATAGCTCGTGAGAAATTCCACAAGTCTGCCTTTGAGTTCCTCTTCATATGAGTCCTAAAGTGTATTCCTGGGGTTTTTGATCTTTGAAAATTCCGGCTTTTCTAGGGTTCACCGGAACCAGACATGTTTATGGTTCGAGAGAGACTCCTCATCGGAGACTCTCCAGCTCACTCTTCCTTGCTCCAGCTCAGTTTCCACTAGGTATTCGATTAAATCTGTCCCTCTGTCATTGATGTTTTTGCTCCGCCACACCGCATGGTGGGAGTTTGCATAACAGCTCAACAGCAGAGGAATCCTGTTCTCCTGGCAGTGCGGAATTAGAGCCTCCACCTCTGTGGGAGGCGGGGGTCCTTCAGCATCGCCGGGAAATAAGCCGAGGCGATAAATACCTCTAGCCTTTCTCCGCTTCTGCTGAGAAAGGCCAAAGAAACCTGGTGAGTAAAAAACGAACCTAGCCATAAAACAATTTTTTTAAAAGTCAGCGAGTTCCGTTGGTCAGGGAAAAGTCACAGATTTAGAAAAATTCGTTTGCAAAAGTCAAGGAATTTCTATA
>CAKNWW010196521.1:0-15112 GCA_932074435.1 Andricus kollari
CTCTATAGGTAAAATTTGCCATTCTTATTTAACCCTAATGTTGTAGGACTCATTGTATTCCTTCAATATGTATCTAACAATCTCTTTGGTATGATTTTATTTTAAAAAAGGTTTTAAGAAAATTATTCTTAATAAAATTAGCAATTCTATAATTCTTGTATGAGAGTTTTTCGATAAAAACGTACGAAAGAGATTTGTAGAGTATCCGTCGAAGAATAAAATGAGCTCTACAACTTTAGTATTAAATAAGAATTTCGAGTTTTACCTGAAGAGAAAGCAAAAATATAAAACTGTAAATAAATATTTATAAATAAGCATTTTCAACCTGAAATGTTTTCTTATAAAGCCCACCTTCAATTCTCTTTCGAACTTAGCTACAATAACAACAGGAATATTTTCCTAGATTTTAAAAATTATTTTCAACGATGCTCTTTTTTCATCTAGAGATAATTAGCGTATATCCCTAAAAACTTGTATATTTAATATCACAAAATCAGATACTACATAGTTTGTAGTCAAGAAATGTTATTTTGTAAACAAATTATCGTCTTCGTCCTCATCATCGTCCTCATCTTCTCCTACATCTTCTTCCTTCTCACTCTCATCAGTTTCCATGGCCTCTTACATGGCCTCTTCTCATTCATGAGAGTGTAATGTAATCGTCCAAACTTTCGATCTCGGATTTTTAATGGATCATTACATTTTGGAAAAAATCGAGTGTGAAGCACGATATACGTGATAATAATGTGTTCGTTAAAGCCGAAGGACCTTTAACAAAAGAGAATTCACAATCATCAAATTAAAGTTGTTAACGCTTTGACCTTTAATTTTAAAAGGGCTGTGCACACATGTGTGGAAAATACAAAGACCCCAGGCCCAGGCGCGCTCAAACTTGCGAGCGAAGCTAAAAATCTAAAAAGGTTTCACCTTCTAATACTGATTTAAAAAGTACTATATATTTTGTAACTGTTCCTATTTTATATTGGATAAAAAGTTCTGTCTCCAGTTTTCGCACTCTCAACATGCTTTAAAATATTTTAGCTTAAAATTTCGTGTAAGGATATTTATTTTTAATGTTTCAGCACTTGAAAGCTGTACCTTATTTATTCATATTTAAGTGCTATAATTGCTTTAATTATTATTCAATAGTACACTTACTAATTTCATAGAATTTGACTCGTAATTCAAATATTGTATTTTAAAATACAGTGGGACCTCGTTCGTGTCGCAGACTTGGGACCGGGAACCTCGTTCGTGTCGCAAACGTCATTTCCGGTCGTTTCAGGGGCGTACTTAAGTAGCGTGATTTATACCAGGGGGTCCGACTAGGGGGTACATGACTAGATACCACAATACCATTAGGAACAGCACTGGATTGTGGTGCGCACGCAACTTTTTGACGTAATTTCCGCGACACAAACGAGGTTTTCAAGGGTCACGTGACCACGACACGAAGCCGACAGCGACACGAACGAGTGCGACACGAACGAGGTCCCACTGTATCGTATATTTAAAGAGAAAAGAGGAAGTTTTTTGAGAATAGGGAAAAAGGAGAATTTCAAGAAAAAAGAGGAAACTAAGAAAAAATGGGAGGACTGGGCACCCTGTCACAGTACGGCACTGTATAAATAATTCGGTTTGTGCAACATTTTGAACTCAAATGGATTCAAAGACAAATTTTTAGATCACAAAAAATGGCAAATAAATTTCGCAATAAAATAATTACTAAATTATTCTCAATTGTATATATTTCATATGCCATGAAATACTTCATTTTTGTTTAAAAATAAACAAATACGACAAAAACTCGGTATGGTACGTATAGGGATGTACAGAAAAATTATATTTCATCATTTTTCGCTACAAATCTAACCGAAAAATTGTTAACATATAGGTTGTGTAGACAGGAAATTGACAGATAATTATATAGAACAGATAATTATATAGATATCTTTTAGTCCTGTTTCAGTGGTTTTCCGCACTAATTTTATCGTTTTTGGTGATAAAAGGAACAGACTAAAACTCGATCACTTAGAGAAAGATTTTGCTAAATTCAGAAAAAGCCATGATTCTATAGTTCTAAAAAATATTTTGATCATCATCACCACCACACTTACCTCTGCGTATACAAAACAGGGTGTCTACTGAAACTACTATGAAAATTCTACTACTGAAAATTCTATAACGATTCCAGGTTTCTGAACAATTTTCTCAGGTTTCTCAACAATTTTCCAGGTATAATTTTTCCTAGTACAGAGCTGTATAGAGCCATTCATGCATGTCACATGTCGCGGGACGAGAAGTCGCCATAGAAGTCACGAAGACACTCGTGGCGCGTCGGGCATTTCCGTTGGATCGATGAAGGCTGCTGCGCCATAATGTATTATTCAACGACAGCGCGCGGTTTTTAAATACAGCTTTCTTCATTACACTTGGAAATATTAAAAATACATGCAAGTCCATTAAAAATTAAAGACGCATTTTTTAACTTTATTAACCAATTTTCTGAACATTGATTTTAAACTTGATTTTAAATTTCAATCGATATTAAACATGAAATTCAAACTACAAATTGAAGTTATAAAAATAAAAAAATATTCAAAGTTGAAATGATTCCTACAGTTTCATCTTTAAAAAAAATTCCAATTCAAATTCAAAATTTTTGAAATATTATGTGAATAAAAAACAAAAATTTCTGGCTATTTGGAATTTTTTTCGTTTTTTTTTTGTTCTTTTTAACTTTCAGGATGACCATACAAAAATATTTCAAAAAATTCTTCACTCGGTCTCAGCATTTGTAGACATATTTTGTAACTAATTTCTTTTACACTTTATTCTTTTATAGTTTTGTATGGTTTTAAAATTATTTGTGTAATTACACAGCTGTTTGAATGTTCCTTGATTTGATATTTTTTGTATGTATTTTGTTATTATTCAAAAAAAGAACCGAAGATAATAGAAAAAAAAGTTTAAAAAGTTAGAAATTACTTTTTTCATTTTAAAAAGTTATAAAATAACAAACAAAAAAATCTTGTTAATCTTACACCCATCGAGTAAAGGAACATTCTATCAAATTACCATTTTTAAAGTAATAAAATGCATTGCACATTAAGCAATTTTACAAATGCATACAATTGATATTAATTGTATGCATCATAAAATTTTCCTAATTTATGCTTACGAGAAAATTGGGAATGTTTCAATTTTTATGAATAAACCATTTTTATAATAATTATAGTTGAAATTATAGTAATAATAATAATTATTATTCAAAACTACCCTTCTCACTTATGTATTCATGCTATAAATTATGCCTCTCACCAAGTGCGACGCACATGCGCCGCATATCGTGCCCATCACGAAGTGCGGCTCATATGCCTCGCACGTGCGTGCCCCTTACAATGTGCGGCGCACATGCTTCGCACCCTGCAGGCACGGCGTGCCTCGCATTTCGTGCGTGTAACGTGCCCCGCACGTATGCTATCTGGGTAGTAATCCAAAATTCCGTAAGTTGAAATAATAAAAACAACGTGAATATCAATTATATCAATCATTAATATTTACTAATTCACCCAATCGCACGCTCAGCTGACGGGCTGAAGTTTTTCTTTTTCCAAATTCCTAAATAAATTTCCACCTGAAATAAAACCGAAGTCACGCGATTTTGTTTTTGAGTGCTCTCAAATACAAAATTATGTGGCTCATCCGCGCCGATTCGAACTGAACGCTTTAGCGAAGGGAAGGTCTGTTGCTGCGTTTGAGCATTCGTGTTTCTTTTCATACAAGGGTAGGCAAAATTTTTGGATATTGAAGTCAATAATCAATAATCTTCAGCGACTTTCTCGCGCGACCTTGAGCAGGAAATGCAGCGTTTCGAGTTCCTCACCCGACATTCCCGATGCCTAACCAAAATACGACCCTCTCCAAGTCACCCTTCAAACCTACGGTGAAAAGAGGAGAGCGAGCTAAAAGGATAAATCAAACTAATGTAAAAACTATACAAGCAAGGTCAAATATTTACAATAACTTGATGAAGCCTGCAATTAAATAAATCCCAACCCTAGCGGTCACGCCAGTAATTCGACCTCCAGCAAGACCGATTCAAGATGTAGAAACAAGGATTGTCGATGTAGAAGTGATTACCATTGATCCACCTCTAGAGGAGGCTGTAGATCAAAGAATAGCGGCACGGAATCAAGAAATTAGAATTATCAATGTACAATCGTTAGCTTCTGATTCCGATTCGGAGGCCGAAACCGTAATAGTTGCGACTGACCCTGATGAAAGGCCAGAAATGCAGGTGGTATTAATAGACTAAATAGAAAAAGGTTCCCCTTTTTTTTCAGGAATTCATTTAAGTCTACATGTCTTTTTTTTGCCTTTGTGATCTATACATTATCAACACGGAACTTGCCAGGAATTGATTCTAATTATAAAAATATTCCGGCGTGGAATATACTCACTTGCTTTAGGCATCCTGAAACGGTGTCAGAATTGAAAAGTTTGATAATAATTGAGTCATGAAAGCAAGAAATCGTCTTTGAAATGCCCCCCTTTTGCCATGAAACCCCACTGTATCAGCAACCAACAGGATTAACCCTATATTCTCAATCCTTCCGAAGGGGTAATATTCGTTTGACACTGCACCGCGAAATCCTATTAACGTTCATTCCAGAAAGCGAATTACTGGTTGAGTTCACAAGACACCCAGCCATCACACACGATTTTGGCTCACTGACTATTGAATCAGTGGGAACCATAAATTTAAATTTGAGTAATGAGGTTATCACATGTGAGATCATTTCTATCAATAGCCCCATCGAACACCCAGTTGTAGAGGGAATTTCAGGAATGACGGCTATTGAACATTTAGGAATTTGAGTTTTTAGTGGAAAGATCACTTAGTTTTCGACAAAAATACAACAAAATTTTTTTTTTTTTGCCGCTAAGTGGCTTGGACCTTAATCTAAAGCATAACCATGAATCCTAATAACGGAAGTAACCCAACGGGAGAGGGCAACGAAATTGATGACCTCAGCAATCAAGACTTGAATAACCATAGAATTGCAAATACATTGAGTGCAGCAATACCCAACTTACGTGTTCCATACCCTGGCATAAACATGGATGCCAGCTTAGTTATGAACTCCCTGTTGGAAAACATGACAATGCAAACAAGCACTTACCATATTCCGAATTTTAATGGAAAGACGCCACCCCTGAAAGAGTTTATTCAGGACGTGTGCAATCAATTAAAAGGAGTAGCGCGTGAAAGTGTGAGGGATAAACAGTTCCTCACCGTGAACGATTTAATCAAGCATTTGAAAAAACGTTTTGCCCCAACAAAAAAATACCAGTGGTATTTTGAGGCTGTAGTCAACCTGCGAATGACTCAATCCGAATCGGTAAGTGACTATTACGACCGCGTCCATGGTCTACTGAGCGGAGCTAGGCATACGTTGGAAGAAAAATATAACACCCGGTACGGACAAAAAAAAGCAAGTGACATAATGTTGAAACCTGTTAAAGATTGCGCACTGGACGCTTTTATACGTGGATTGCCAGATGAGATGTCTAAACTCGTAGACACCCGCAACCCGAAGGACCTGAGCGAAGCCTTGGAATATGCCGTCCATGTGGAAGAGAGGCAAAAATACACAGAAAAATCAAGGGCCATGGCCTCTTCATTTTTCGTTGCAAAAAAGGAAGGGGAAGCTAGTTCCAGTCGCCCAACTAGCCCCTTTTCAAAACAGATGAGTTCCTTAGACAGGTCAGAAAGGAAACACCCTAAGGAAAAATCCGTGTCCTTTCCAGAGTCGACTCCAATCCAACCAATACCTAGCGGGGTATTCTCGCCCCTAGCTACGCGACATTATTGCAACAGTACTACGGGAGTTTATCCCAATATATGGGTGCCCAACAAAATTATCTGGCACCCCAACCATCACTACCTGGATATGGCCTAACGTACCCCTATCCATCCGCTCCAGCTGTACCGCAATATTCAGTGAACCAGTACCCTCCAAACATGTCCTGGAAAGGATATGGAAAACCTTCCTCCAGATCCAATTCTCCAGGACTACCCAAGGATTTAAACTCGCAGCAGGCTCATAGGATCCTACGAACAGGGCGGAATTGTAAAGAATCTCCCGTCGTGAAAATCACGTCCCCTGAATTCAGATACGGTAATGCCCATTTTCTCGTAGATCCAGGCTCCGATTTGAACTTGATAAAAACCGGTGCATTGAACATGGAGTTGAAGTTTGACCCCCAAAAAGCAGTAGAAATAGCGGGAATCACTAATCATCCGGTCAAAACGATAGGCACCCTAAAATTACCTATTTTGGCATCGCCCGTGACCAGTGACGGAATATTAGGCCGGCCCTACCTCAGGCAGAAGCAAGCACAGTTGTCATTCCGGCATAGCACCTTAGTAACGATAAACAAACCAGTAACGGCGATACCCTTAGTGGACGAAGAATCTAAGAGCGCGAAAAAAGCTCTAAAATCGGAAATTAAACCTTTTTCTCGAGTCTTACGAATTGCGACACGAATGCGCCAGCCTGTTGATATAGACGTAAGAAACTCGGGACTCAAGGAAGGATATCTACCAAAAATGGATACCCCACAAGGAATCTATTTGAGAGACGCAGCTGTGACAGTCCAAAATGGAGTGTGTAGAGTGTTGGCTATAAACACCACCACTGAAGCAGTGGAATTTGATGTCAGTACTGGAGGCTGCACCTAATGAATAACACACCCACCTGACAGAGCCAGTGTCAGAACGTACGGAACGTTTCCCAATTGATTCTCGAAGAGAGAGAATATGTTTATAGCTGGGTAAGGGATTTTCCCGATATCTTCCATTTAAACGGAGAACTATTAAGTTGTACCCATTTGTTGCAACATCGAATCTCCACCACGGATGATAAGGTAATAATGCGAAAGCCATACCGTCATCCCCAGGCGACATCTGACGAGGTGCGGGAACAAATCGATAAACAATAAAAATCGGGAATTATTAAGGAATCAAAGTCTCCTTACAATTCCTCGATAATGATAATTCCAAAAAAGATGAATGCATCAGGAATTCGAAAGTTCAGAGTGGTGGCGGACTATAGAGCGCTCAACGACAAAGTCATAGGAGACGCATATCCATTACCAAATATTACGGACATTCTGGATCATCTCGGAAAAGCACAGTACTTTTCCGTACTAGATCTGGCAAGTGGTTTTCATCAAATCGAAACCCACCCAGAGGATAGGGCTAAAACCGCCTTTTCAACACCGCCTGGTCATTTTGAATATCTTCGTATGCCAATGGGCATCAAAAACGCTCCAGCCACATTCCAAAGGCAGAAGCTTTCATCTATCTAGATGATATCGTGGTGCATTCAGAAACTATAGAAGAACACGATACAAAGATCAGGCGATTATTAGAAAGACTACGGAAGGCAAATCTAAAACTGCAGCCGGACAAATGCGATTTCTTACGCACGGAGGCTGCCTATCTGGGCCATATTATTGGACGGGACGGAGTAAGGCCAAATCCCGCTAAAATAACAGCTATACGGCAATTTCCCGCACCTAAAACTGTCAAAAATGTCCGCCAATTTCTAGGCCTCTCGGGGTACTACCGAAGGTTCATTAAGGATTACGCAAAGCTGGCAAAACCCTTAACTAAACTTTTGAAGAAGGAGACTCCTTTCAAATGGGGAGAAGAACAAGCTCGAAGTTTCCGGAAACTCCGTCGCTACCTGTGTAGAAAACCAATCCTACAGTATCCCGATTTTAGGAAAGCCTTCAAATTGACAACGGATGCCTCTAACCATGCGGTAGGAGCAGTGTTGACGCAGAAAAAGGATGACATGGATATGCCTATAGCTTATTACTCTAAGATCTTGACCGATTACGAATTAAATTACTAAAACTGAAGGATTATCAATATACATATGAATATAAAAAAGGAAAATTGAATAAAGGCGTAGAAGCCCTATCCGGAAATCCGGTGTGCAATTCCGCAGAGTCGGCATGTTCAACCGATGCAGGAGACTCAGAGGACTCTGAAATCTTCCAGACGGATTTTAGAAAGAATCCGAAGGACCCTCTAACCACGAGAGTGGACGCTGAGATCAACAGTAATTTTTCTCGAGTACTGGCAATACACAATAGATCGACTGATTACAGAGCATTACCTATTACGCCTGTAGAATCCTCGAATTCTGAGAACCTCACATCTCCAGTTGTCCCCTCAGAACGAACGAGTCGCCTCAGAAAGCGACAGCTATCGGAGAATCCACCAGGTAGGAACCAACAACCGACAAAAAGGCCTGTTTCGATACTACAACGTTCCAAGGAAGGGGTTTCAGAAACTACGGGCTCCACTGGTAAGCTCTCGACTCTACGAAAGGCGCCTCTAAAGCCCAGCGAATCTACCCAGATAACAATAGGTGCAGGCGCATATCAGCCGCATGCAAATGTGGGTACGATGCGTGCACCATGATCTTTACGGAATGCGCTACATTTGGTGAAAGCAATGTGATTTCATAGTGCTTGTACTTCCATTTAGTGCTTCAGTTAACTTTATTAATTGTAAATTGATGCAAAAGTACGGTAAATTGTATAAACTTATTATCTTGTTTCAATTATAAATTTTTTTTGGCAAAAACAATTATACTTCACATATTGCAATTTGCAATTGGGGAACTCCATGCCGGATTTCTATCAAGTATTGAGTGTTAGTTTGCCTTTGAATCTATTTTGAAAGTTTAAGAAAACGATGCACCTGTTTAACTTATTTGGGCGAGAAAGATTCGTTTGGTGGTGCTAAAAGCTCTACAGTGCATATTGGAATCGTAACATTTTGACTCACGTTTGCTTAAAATTTATTTAATAGATTTAAATTTATAGTAAAGAGAACTTAGCAAATAAAGTAAATATGTAATTACCAGCTAAAGTCTATTCAGCAAATTTGAAGCATGTACAAGTCAAAATTTTACGATTTGAACGCAGATGTTTTGATGAATTGATAAAATAAATAAAATGTTTCTCAATACTTATAATTAGTTTTTAATTATTTACCATAGTTTCATTATGCACTTTCAAGTATAAACCTTAAACCGCACGTTAGTCACATATGCGTGCGCTCATCAGGTGCGTGCGATATGCGTCGCATATGCGGCCACAAATGCGTCGCATAATGCATACACTTAATGACGATGAATCCTCATGAGATACGCGCAGTGTGCGTGTGACATGATTGCGTATTGTTATCTGGGTAAATGGACTCTATGGATAAAACCCCTTGTGTTAAAACCTATGGAGCGAAAACACTTGATGGCAACCACCGTTTCAGATGACTTGGATTGAGATTACCGTCCCGCTGCGGGAATGAAAATGCCAGACATAGCGTCTTTCCAGGACAAGAGATGACTCCTACCCTGAAGAAGACCAAGCTATACACAAGGGCTGCACCAGCTCGGCATCCCCTGCCTTCCCCTTGGCTGAGCCCTAATGCAGATCCATACGTGGACGTATATATTGATAGGGCATGCACCCACAATGGGAGCGAGCGATCCAAGGCTGGAATAGGAATTTGGTTTGGAGAAGATCATCCTTTAAATGTATCTCGCCCAGCTAGCGGCCGACAAACCAATAATGCAGCAGAGTTGGAAGCATCCGTGGAAGTTGCCCGCCTAGCGCATAAAGCTGGAATAAAAAAGTTGAGAATAAATACGGACTCGAAGTTCGTAATCAACAGCGCCACTGAATGGATCCCTAAATGGGAAACCAACGATTGGAATACCTACGAAAATAAACCCGTTAAGAATCGGACAGAATTCGAAAAATTAAAATCTGCCCTCGACCTTTTAGACGTGAAATAGAATCACATTCCAAGTCACCAAGGCATAGAAGGAAACGAAGAGGCAGATCGATTAGCCCGCGAAGGAATCGACAGAATATCTACTTCTCTTCAACCCGAATCCGAGAAAGAGGAAAAGGAAGTGGAACAATCGGTAACGAATACTCAACCGATCTTTAGGAGCGTACCAACACCCATAATTGACAGCGAGTCGGAAGAGGAACTAGACGCCGAAGGTGATAATCACAAATTGGATAACACAGAATTCAATGAAAGTAACCTGAGGAATTCTTTGCAAAAATCGTTCTCTCAATTTGAAAAGTCAATCATGGATCATGGGATAGATATGTCCGCAGCCCAACCTGAATCAATGTACTGGGACTCCGGAGGCATGGATCTTTTATGCACCCTTGTATCCGATGGAGAGGAAGACAAAAACCTTCTCAAGCGACTGGAAGCCCTAGATCCATGTTCGGAATATGACGATAACGTATTTGCAGAAAGAGTGGGAAAATTCTTAAAAGAGTACGAGAAGAAAACGCAGAAATCTACCGAGCCGACTCCAATCTCTGAGACAGCTGAACCTGTTGCCAAAGATATTGAAGCAATACCACTAGACTCAAGTGAAGCCGAACCGAAATCCGGGGTGGCGAGAAAAAGTACAGTTCGTTTCACGGGCTTATCAGAACAACCTAAATTACCTCCTACTGAAACTCAAGCCACGAGAAGGTCCTGGTACCCATCTCCTATGTCCACTAATCCTCCGGGTGCTATATCTACTCCATTTCCAAGAGTGTCCGAAAAAGGTGCCCGAGACTTGCCTTCCCTAAAAAGGGGAATAACGCCACGACGATTAACACAGGAAACAATGGAAGGAACAGCTAACGTCCCTGCATGAGTGTCTAGCTCCCATATCGACGTCGTAACTCCCTACATAGATCCTCCCCCCCTTTAGTTCCCGGGAATACAATATTCCTAAAATAAGAGGCCGGGAAGACCAACTCGAAATTTCCAAAAGTAGTTCATCAATGGACAGAACCATTGACCTTTAAACTGGACAACTATGCTCATTTTATATCGGAGGATTGTGAGCCTACGAATTCTATAGCAAAGCTTTTGATTGCTACCGCTCGTCTTGATTTTGAAGACATTCGGGAATGCAAACCTGTGAAGGGCCAGGTCTTGAGCACTCCCCATGGTCGAAATGAAACCTATTCGATCGTGGTCAAACGAAAACACAACTATGAGCTCGATTGGAGGGATGTGTCTCTCGGACTGCAAAGCCTTTTCCTAGCATTAGCTCAGGATAAGCAGACAAGCTGTCGATTAGCTAATTCCTTCGATTTTCTGGGCCCTCACCCTCAGAATAAAATGGCTGAACTATTAGCGAAGGTAGATTGTACCGCACCTATTACAATAACCCTTTGTCATGGTCGAATCGAGGTCCCCTCAATTGAAGTACGATCAAACATAATTGCAGAATGCCATGGTAGTCTAATAGGTGGCCATAAAGGGATCACAAAAACCTATAGACGAATTAGGGAAAGATACACTTGGCCAAGACTCCGCGACGATGTCACCGAGTATATCCGTAACTGCAAGAGTTGCCTTGAGCAAAAATTAGTACGAGCGCGCACGCGTGAACCGATGATAATCACCGGTACCCCAGCTGAACCTTTCGACAAAGTCTCGCTGAACACAGTCGGAAAGTTACCCACTACTCCCAGCGGGAATCGACACATTCTAACGATGCAAGACAATTTCACCAAATACTGCATCGCCGTCCCTATACCCAATCTAAAAACAACCACGGTAGCCCACGCGGTAGCCACCAACCTTTTCTCCCACGTCGGGCTATCGCCCACAGACTAATGGATCATTGGAACGTAGTCATATTGTGCTAACTGACTACATTAAACACTATGCAGTCGATTGGGATCGATTGCTCCCATTCGCAATGTTTGCTTACAATACTTCTGTGCACGAAGCAACAAACTTTACCCCTTACGAGCTGGTATTCGGCCGACTTGCCAGAATACCTAGCTCTTTCCCTCAAGGAGAGAACTTAGAAACTTATGGCACCTATCTCTGGGACTTAATCACTAGGTTGACTGAAATCCAGCGTTAAGCCGGCCAAAATCTGAGAAAGGCTAAGCTGCGATCGAAGGAAGTCTATGACAGAAAGGCCCGACCCTTGAAGGCAAAGATAGGAGATAAAGTATATGTTGCGAAAGATGTCAGACATGGGAAATTCGATAGTCGAGCCCATGGTCCTTACACCATAGTAGAGTTCACCACACAGAATAATGTGATCGTGGAAGCCGAATATGGAAAGCGTTTTTCCAAGCATGCGGATAAACTTCTAATAACCCATTGTTAGGGATAAAAGAAGGTTATCAGCAATATGCAAAGAAAAATGCTGAAGTCGAACATGCGCTTCGCAGAACCAGAAGGTATGCAATAATTGGCAGCAAATCCGGGTCCTAGTGACGCACGTGCGACTTCACCGGTATTTTGTAAAAGGTCTAATGCTGATTTCTTTTTCGATAGGTAGTCTATTTTTAATATCCAGCGAGATGGAGATACTATGGGTGACGTTGCTGCTAATCCTATTTTCATCCAGCCAACAAAGTCCAGAAGAGGTCACATAAAGGCTCACGCCCGTAAGGAATAGCACAGGGCTTTATTACGAGCAATTGGGGATCATGAGACGAACTATTGGGACTTGGAGAGTTACCATTTTTTTCGACGTGGGAAAAATTCAAGGCTCACTAGCAACATATGAGCAGCTCTTTCATCGTTTGTCAGCTCTTTGTCCTCCGGCATTTGGTAGTTTGTGTCTACAAACGACCTCAGATTATGGTTTAGACTCCAAGATAACGGTTGCAGAAGAATTAAGAAAGGAGATCACAAGGCACACAAATGAAATGACGAGAAGAACGGAAAAATTAGTTTCGCCAAAATTACCAGGTGGACTGAGGAGTCGAAGATCTACTCCGCTACTAGGAGTATTAGGTGACCTAATTGGACCTGTGGCCGGATTACTAACGTACGATGACCCCAAAATATCATGAAGTTGGACAATCTACAACGTGATGTTGCTGAATTAAAGAATATCGAAAGTCTAACTCGTGCTTTAAGAGTAGTAGACGCCAGTATCGACGACTACCTCCGAGCGGCCGGCCGAATCCTTGAAGTTATTCATGCATCTCGACAAGGTCGCATGCACCTCTCGCTATTGACGTCAGAATAGGTAGAACCAATATACCGTGACATCCAAGACCATCAACCAGATGTTGACTTTCCAGTTCCAGGACCGCTGGTGGATCTGGAGGAATTGTCCAGCATCTCCAAGGTCACGGCCATCTACAAGGAACAAATCGTCATGGTCCTATTGGACATTCCATTGCTGGAACCCATCAGGTACATGGTGTATCGATTACATTCGGTGTCAGTGCTTCAGCCGATTTTGAAAAACGAATCGGGAAGGGCATATATTCGTCCGAACTTTTCCCACCTGGCCGTTGGGGAATCTCAGAGAACGCATGTCTGAATGACCCAGGAAGAAATACAGTCATGCGTGGAACTTCCATATTATAGGATTTGCGAAAGCAAATCACCTGTGAACGAGAACGCGCTAGACAAAAATTGCGAAAGTGAGCTCCTGCTGAATCCTGAAATTATAACACTCAAGAGCTGTAATATTCAAATTTCCTACAATAAACAGGGTGAATGGACGAGAATTGCCTCGTTAAATGGATGGCTATACTCATTGGTCAAACCAATCCCCTCAAAATTGCTCTGTCCTAATCGGACTGCTGAGTTGGTTCAGCTGCATCAAATAGGAATAATAGAACTGGCACCTGGATGAAAGAAGAGAAAGAAAACAGCAAATGTAAGAACTCATACGGAAACACACGTAGGAATTGCGACCTAGTGCAATTCAACTGAATGGCCTTCCCACACATACTTCATCGAGACACGGGAGACCAGCGTGTACACATAGGCGGGTGATCGTATGGGTGCTCCTCGCTAATCACCGCACCAGTGCGTTGACCTGTCGGTTTGCATATTCTCCAGCCGTTCTCCACTCTCCTAACATTGACCACTACCCCATGCATCCTGAACTTCCCTGCCTGAACTACCCCTTCGACCGGGAGAAAGCAATATGGCCATAACTTTGCCAAATATGCGTCGAAAGCATTGAAAAAAACCCTTCTTCAAATGAGAAGGTTCCGCACCTAATACAAGGGTCATGCGTAATAAAAATTTACAAAAGTAAATTGAAAAGCATGACCCGCAGCAAATACTCCTGTAAATCTGAACGAGAATAATTTAAAAATTGAAATTGAAATTAAAAAGGAGAAATCGGCAAACTGTAAAAAGTTTTCAACACCTTAGCGGAATACCCACCTGAACTTCATTTCATGCTGCTGACGATTGAATTTTTGGCTAAGCACTCAAAGTCCAACCATGCTCAGCAACATGTGCCGTGCCTGGCGACTAACGAAATCCACTCACCTAAACAAAATTCCCCACCTATGTCCACCGACAGGTCGCCTACAAGAAGCACCCATCAAAAATCATCTTGGCAGTTTGCAGAGCTACTTGAACTGAACAAGTAGCCTCTTGAAGGGAATCTTCGCGCGAAAATTCTTTAACAGACGCCCGTCGAGTTGTACACGCTGGTTCATCACGTTAACCCTTACGGTTTGCCTCCCGTAATAAAACTTTCACTTAATACATATATTTCGCTGAGCATAAATTTCGGGTCGAAGTGTGAAACTTTTAAATAGTTTCCTAACTAAGGCGCGTTGGAAACCTCATCGTGGGGACGTTAAACATAAAAAATGTTCTCTATCCAACGAGTAAACCCGTGGATTAAAATTACTGGAAAAAATCTTCGGAATAATCGGGGTTGCCTGAATAAATTCAAGTGACATTTATTTCGTTGTTTAATTTGCAAAATAACATCCTCTCACTAATAGCCTAGAACAGTGGTCGGCACGCACTTGACCAAGTCAGGCTACCCTGACCGGCCTGACCAACGACCTATATTCTGGTCAGCTACCTGAGGGCCTGGGCAGACCGACCCTTTCCTCAGAGTTCCTTTGTTGGAAAGTAGAGAAATTTACAAAATTTAAAAATCGTTAATTTTGCAATTAGCGATTTGTAAATGATATTTTTGGAATCTGCGAATTTTTCCGATTTCAACGATATCTCATTTGCCTATAAAGTCTGAAAATTGTA
>CAKNWW010196554.1:0-10315 GCA_932074435.1 Andricus kollari
AGCAGTGTTGATGTTGTCTCAGCTTGATGGTGGATAGTAGCGGGCATACTTCCTCGTTGTCTCAGCATTGGGAAGTTGGTCAAGTTTGAGTCAGGAATCAGATCCCTATTTGGAGCCGGCAATGTCCTTTTATGTTGAATTTGATTTCTCCTTTCCTCTATCTTTGCAACGTGTTCAAGGTACTTGGGGCACAATCTATTGCTCGCCGGGTGTGGCCCGTTGCAGTTAGTGCATTGTGGTTCAGTTCCTTTCGGTTTATCGCAGTCTTCTGTGAGATGGTTTTTAATGCATTTCACACACCTTGGTTCATGATTGCAGTATTTGGACCCATGTCCAAACTGCTGGCATTTGTGGCACATAGTGGATTTTCTCGTGCTCCTGAACTTTTCCCACTTCGCTCTGACATGAAGTATATATCTGATGCTGAATGCCTCGTGGGGTTTGACCTCCTTTCCCAGAGTTATCAGGAAAAATGGATTTTCTTGAGATTTTCCCTTGGCTACTTTCATTTGGATGACCCTCGTGACTTGGAGTCCCTGGCTCTGTAGATCAGCTTCAATCTCAGTTGTGGTGAAATTAGGAAGTCCTTTCAGGACTACGTTGAATGGTCTCTCCTCCCTGGTGGTAAACGTGTGGTGCTGTGTTCCCGTTTTTGTGAAGAGTGTGCATAGCGTTTCTCGATCAGCAAGATTTTGTGTGCTGAAAGAGTAGCCTTTCTGTAGGATGCTCAATCGTATGGGAGTTTGGGTCCTCTTGTTTATATTTTGGATGAATCCACTGATATCCGGGATTTGCTGGGTGACAATAATTGCAGGTGGTCTTCTCGTCTTGTTAGCTGCAGATGCCTTGGTTTGCTGGTTGGTGTTAGTGGTTTCTTCAGGGTTCACTATTGGTACTTCCATCTCCTCGGTCAATTTGTCATATTTGTTGCTAGTAGGCACTCCGGATTGATGTTTAGTCATCATTTTCTTGGGGTCAAGTTTGCCCGCCTGGCTTGCTGTTTTTCTTTTCTTGTTGCTGTCCACTGTGTGGAAGCCACTGGTATCTACTGGTGGCCCTTCTTGTTCCATGTTCTCAAACCTGGCACTATTTGGATGTGCGCCACACTCCATCGAGCCCGGCTCGCTCCAGTCGCCTTAGCCTGGGTAACCCCGCACCCGTCACTACGAGGACGCCCGATTCTGAGTTCGCTTCAATTTTTCACTAAAGAGCACCGTCACTACGAGGACGCCCGTTTTTAATTAATTTTAAAAATGTTCAAGGTTTAAATTGGTAAAAATCACACGCGTAATTTAATTTAATAATGTTCGAATTGTATATTATCGTCATCGTCACTACGAGGACGCCCGTTTGGTATTCACTAATTAGTTAGTGCCATCCATCACCAAGCGATGGGTGGACACAATCTTACCTGGAGAACCCTCACAAACGAAAAGTAGAACTCGGAATCCAATCATGAATCAATGATGTGATCCAATCCTATCAATGATCCGAATCGAATCCAATCCGAGACACGAGCTTTTATGGAGGGCGCGCAAGTTCCTCCCACTCCGCGCGGAAGTTGAGTAGAGGGGAGCCTCGTCGCCGAGTCTCCCTCTACTCGGTGACGGTCCAATCAGGGACCTCCTGGATGAGGATTGGTGCGTTGCTCCTACAAGGCCCATGATTGGTTTAATATTGTGGGTGCGCGACATAACTAATATCATACGTATCTCTTGACTCAGCATTACAAAATTTAAACTATTATTCGATAAGTAACTATTTTATGACAAAATTAAATTTATTATAATATCGTAAGTGTACATATATTATATATATAATTTATATGTATAATACATATAATCTATATATTATATATAGTACAAATTGATAATATTATAGTATAATTAATATTATTAACATTAATATTGTTTATTAATGTTAATTTAATTCTAAATACTAAATATTACATTTATTAATGGATATTGTTGTTATTAATTCTATTATAATATCGACTTTCTACATATTTATATATATAGGTTGTATGTAGACTAATACATATAATCCATATACTATATATAATATAAGATAACAATATTATAATATAATTCATATTATTAACATTAATATTACTTATTAATTTTAATTGAAATCTAAATACTAAATATTACATTTATTAATGGATATTGTTGTTATTAATTCTATTATAATATCGACTTTCTACATACATTGTATATATAGGTTGTATGTAGACTAATACATACAATCCATATACCATATATAATATAAGCTAACAATATTATAATATAATTAATATTATTAACATTAATATTGTTTATTAATATTAATTTCATTAGAAAACTTAATTTCGGGTTCATAAGTTGACGCGCGAATTCCTGGTTCATGATTGGTGCGCGGTACCCGTGACGCGGGGTGCGCGAACCAATCTGAAAAGTCGCTTGGCCGAGATTGGCGCGCGGCATCTGCAATTCGGGGCGCGCGAGCAAATTATAAAATCAACTTGCCGTACTCAAAACTTGCCTTACTTAATGTAATTATAAAACTTGGAGGAAAGTTAGATAATGGTCTTAAAGTAATTTGTCTATGAAAAAGTAAAGCTCGTCAAGGTGAGAGTTGGGAATTCAGATCGGTAGAATCGTTATTTGTGAGATTCACAAGTAATGACTCTTAAGATTCGGAATTCTCAGCTCTCCCTTTTTATACATTGAAGATGTATATCATACTTCGAGTAAACATATGATAAAGAAACAAATGAAAATGCAACAATCTCAGACCAAGATGCTCTTGGAAATTTAGCGCACTTCAATTTAAAACAAAAATACTTGCAGATTGGGGCAAAATTGAAGGCTGTAGACTGTTTCGAACGAAAAAATGCGCTTCCTCCCACAGTGCATGCTATCGCGTGCACTTCAACATATCTATTATTACTGCAAATATTGACCAATTTTCATGAATGTTTTTTGCACTTTCTTCAAATTATATGAATCAACTATTTCTGCTAATTAAAATTGAACCACGCGATGCTTTCATAATGTTAGTTTTTTGAACCGGCTCCGGGGAGTCTGGCACTAAAATTTGAAGAGGGTGACCGGACCGGTCTCGAAAATACACGATCAGCTAGTACTGAGAGGCACTGCCAAATCTAGCCAGCAAAACAGACCAATATTTAGATGAGGTATGTAAAATATCAGACCAAAATATTCAACCGTACGGCCGGAAACTGACATCCCGTTTTATAATGCTGATAAGGCCATTTAAATTAAGCACCCCGAAGGAGTCTAAAATCGCGCTGCCACCTCCACGTGGTAGACTCTGGAAACTAACATTTTACAGATCACAGGCTGACGACAGGCGTTAATTAATAATTGTTCTGTAGTTGATTCATTTGACAAAGCACTGTTTATATATTAACAACGGTTACATTGTGCACTTATTCATGGAATATTCATGAATAATCAATAATTATTGTAAACTGACGAACTATAATAGTAAGAAATCATTCATATTGAGGAAAATACACATCACTTCTGAAAAGAGTAGTTTTTTTTTATTTGTTTATAACAAATAACAAATAATATAAACTTTCTCTGAACCGCCGACAAGCATCTTTAAATTTTTTATTAGCTGATTTAATGTCATTCTGAATGAACCTGAATGCGTTAAAAGAATGGTAGACTTGAAAACTAGTATGTGGACTACTAAAGGATTGCGTCTGAGCACGAGCATTAGGACTGCCTTCACATCGGGGCCTATATCTCGGAAACTATTCACTGGACAACTTTTTTTCTAAAGACCTTTTTTGAAGCCAAAAGGTCAAGCTTTCTTTTAATACGATTTAAAAAATAATAAAAATACCCTAAATTGCTAAAAAAGTTAAACAAACAATTAAATTGTTAAAAAAATGGTTAATTTCTTTTTTTAATAACATAGAATAAAAGAGTGAAAAATAAATTTTCGAAAACCCTCATAAAAAAATTTAAATTGCTAAAATAGAATGGAAGTTACAAGCTTTTGAAAATACCCATGCAGGCGTTGGGGTTGAAAATGTCACCCCCCGTCACTTGGAGAGGGGTGGTTTTTGTGATCTATAAATTTGTCGGTTGATTATTGTTAGGAAGGTGAACATATTCCCAAAATTTAAAGACAATCGACGAACATAACTTTTAAAGTTGGGACAGTTGAGGAATAATGCCCCATAGGTAAGCTACTTTTAGGTGAAAAAATACTTTTTTCATATTTGTTACATATCAACAATACTCATTAAACGCAATTTTTCATGATTCCAGGCGCCATATTGGAACTGCCATGTTGTTTTTTTAAATATTACCAGACGGCCTTTGATAGAGTTTTGAAATACGAACATTTTAAGCCGTATAACTTTTAAATCGATGCATACTAGTTCTGGGCAGCCAACTGTGCCGGTTGACGTGATACGTCCGACATATAAATAAGAAGATTCGAATTTAATAATTTTAATATATTAGGCCCATCTTGATGAAGATCCTGTTTTATGGAAACATTTTGAAATATTATTACACGTGGATAAAAGAAGTTTAACTACTCGAAATTGTCCTAATCTAACTCTTCAACACGTTTATAAATTAGAAAGCTACGTTAAAATGCGAGTTAATCTTGTCCTCCCGGTTTGTTGGTAATGAAGATAATTAATAAGAAATTTATAATTACTTGGCGATCTTCTGAAATTAACTTGCGTATCCCTAATTTTGTTTAGATTCTCAGTCACTCAACGGCCAAGGGTTTGCGGCACTATCGGAATATTATTCGTGAATTAAAAAGCTGTGGATCCACTGCTGAGTTATGTGATAGATTTGATCGCGTTTTTGATTCAATATACAAAACTTTAGCAGAAGAAGGAATACGACTTGATAGTGCGGATCTGGTGGTACGCAAAATCTGTACATTTTTTAAAGTTTCGGGGTATGAGAATTTCTCAAAAATTGAAAATAACTACTTTTTTTGTCAGGAAATTCAGCTTTTTTCGAATGGTTGGATGCGTGTGAAAAGAAATTCTTAAAAGATGAACTGAAAAAAGAAGATTTTTTAACAGAGAGTACGGCTGATGGCTTACGAGTTACTTTGCATTCTGCTTCAGGGTTATCTAATTATTTATTGAAAGAACGCAAATTTGATTAGGTGCTGACAGGCAAAATAAATCAAAATTCATTAGAGGTTCGCACATTTTTTGACAGGGTTCTTCATAATCACATGTATTACAGATCACCTGGGCTAACTTTAAAGAAAGCCTTATTGTGTCAGTCTCACCAGTCTCATTCGTCTCATCAGTATATTGTATATACGGCTATTCGTCTGCTTTGTGTCGTCCACAGCTTTATATTAATTTTTAATGATTATATGTTTATATTATATATTATTAATGATTATATGTTAGTGATGATATATAAAAATAATGAAGTTGGAAAACCAATGTGAAATTCTTTATACATAAAAAGATTGTACAAAAATTAGACGTGTTGAAATAATTTACCATAGCAAGCAAAATAGATTTGAGAATGTATAATTTGTATACACTCATTTTATGCAGAAATTATATGCTCAGTTTTACATGGGTAGTATTTGGAAATTTCGTTTACGTGCAATATTAGTATTACTCGTACTTTTAGTAATAGAAGTAGTAGTAGCAGTAGTGGTAGTAGTAGTAGTAGTATCAGTAGTAATTATTCTAATATCAATTATTACTGGTTAGTAGGTATTACACGTAAGTATTACAAGTTATTGTTTATACATCTTTTTGGGGCAATGAATTGTTATTTATAATTGATTTTATTTTATAACATTTTTTCTTTTGTCCTAATATAGAGATTTTTGGAGCAGTTCGATTTGCTGGTGGAAAAAAGATCACGCTGCTACCCCTACCTTCAAACAAATATATAAAATCCTGTCCTTTTACAGCATCCTAATGCCTTCTAAGAAGGGAAATTGTTCGCCTATCGATGATAAGTCAATTGAGTCTTTGACATCCCTATCTCACCTGAAAGGAATTTACAAATCGAAAGAAATTCACTCCAAGAAATTAAAGGCAAACTGAAGACTGTTATTAATTCTGAAGATCCTGACTTTAGTGATTTCTATCATATCCCTGAAGATTCTAAAGAATCTAGAGATAGCAATGCAGCCGATACTGCAGATCCACTTGTGGATTGCATTAACTATTATGCGACAGGGACCATTTGCCGGTACATGCTGGAACATACGAAATGCAAAAACAGCAAAAAAGCATTCACTGCGTCTTCTTAAGAAAAATTAGGTTCAAACGATCAATAAAAAACTCTCGTTCATCACAATTCAGTGATATTTAAAATTGTCGGTGACGCTTTTTAAAAACATTGTAAATTAAACAATGTGTTTGACTTAATTATCGATGATTTGCACCAGAATGAAGTTTTAACATTTCCTTGTACCCATCATGCAAATGACGTATTAGCTCTCATAATAAAGCAATACCTGATGTTCGAATAAGAGAGTTTATCAAACGTAAAATGTCAGAAGTTCCAAAGGATAATTTTTCGAAGAAAAAATCGCAAATATTTGTAAAACCTAGTGTCGCTTGCGGAATGATATTCGTTTGCAATTATTACTACAAATTTGTAATTATTGCTGCATATTTGTAACGGTTTATTTTAATATTTATTTATTCTTATACAATTTAACCTGATCTTCTTTATTTCTCATAAGCCATAAAAAACAATATTCCTACAAATTCTATTGAGTACAAACTTGTTATTTATTTCATATGTTTACTACAAAAAATAATATATAATATAGGGTACCTTTTCACGGATCAAAATTATGGAGTTGAATAAATGATTTATAAACAATAACAACCCCTGTCAGCTTCGTGTCTTGCCCCCAAGTTTTGCTATTTTCAAAATTAATTTTTCTAGGGAAAAATCGAGTAAAATTTACAATAAATACTTTTGTCTAAATTAAATCAACGACTTTCTTAATTTTTTCAGATAATTAATTTGGAACGTCAACAAATTTTGAGGCGGGAAACGAAGTCGATAGGAGTTATAATGATTAAGAATTTAATATTTTAATTTCGAAATTTTGCTCCGGGAAAAGTTAATTTTATTCAGTATCAAATAATAAATATATTACCCGAAAAACTCACTGAGGTTACTAGGATAGTGCTGGTCTGAAGAAATAAACCATTTAGACTGAAAATTAGTTTTGAGAAACTTCGAAAACAGTTAAATCTTTATAAAAAAATAAAAAACTACTGCGCTTTGCAGTGATTGCAATTCAAATGTATCGAGTGACGATCGCATCGCCACTGTTTGCTATTCCCGCCGCAGGTACGAAATTCTACAATGGCGAGGCATACCCCTGCTCCCAATTATTCTTTAAACACTCTCATTATCCGATTCATCCATCTTTCATCGTCTGCTAGTAGAACTAGAGAGATACAGGTTATGGGTAAATGGGGAGGTGCGGATTTGGGACGATGAATTAGAAAAGCTGAAAACAGGAGGTTAAGACCAAAGAATAAAAAAGAAAAGGGAGAGGGTATACAGAGGGATTTACAAACGACGAGAAGGATTGAAGGCAAGGAAGAGAAGAGAGAGGTGAAAAGAGAGACGTAATAGTTGAGTCGTGGAAAGTCTCAGAGTTATAAAACAAGGGTTAGGGATTCTGGGGGGAATTAAAAAATGCGATGTGTTGATCATAACTAATACATTGGCTCATGAGAAGGATTGGAAGGATATGAAAAGAATTTTACCTACAGTATATGTGACCGTCCACAAATAATCGCTCCTCCTGTCAAATGAAGCTACCGCGCGTTAGGTCCCTTTCCTCGCGGCCCGTCACGCAAAAGGGAGCGGGTTGGTAGGCGTGGTGTCGGCGGTGAAAAAGAAACTGACACTAGAGGATAGATTAGTTGAGAATAGGCAAACAAAGAACGGAATAATAATAAGAAAAATTAAAGTAGGCAGTGATGACGGCGGTGGTATGCGTATATGGGCGATTTATAAGTAGATTTGAGTATGTATGTCTCTCGAAGTCTATTCGATGTTCCTATACTGTTTTTGATCTATTAGTTTTTAAAAAAAATTCTAAACAAATTTGTTGTTAAAAAAATGTTTGTAATTTTTTTAGAATTTGCAAAGACAATTTATATAAATTTTAAAATTCACTCACATTTTGGAAACCAAAAATGAAATGTACCTGAAAATTACTCATATAGGAGAAGAGGGGTAGATGGAGTTTAGAAAGCAGCAAGGAGATGAATAGAGGAACAGAAGGAGGGGCTGCTGCTGATAGCGGTTGAACTGAATGTATTAACCTGGAAGCAAGGAGATGAGATATGGGTTGAAGAAAGGAAGGCCTTCATAATGATGCTAATGTAGCTCTTATATTTAGTTTTCATGATTAAGAATTCGTGATCCGTTATGATCTGACACCATCCATTATACTCAAACTGTCCCTCGTTAATGGGTATAAGTTGATTTATCTATGCCTTGCACAAAGTATTTATACTTGAATTTTTCCTATAAATCGGAAGGAAAAATGATAATAACCCTTACTTTGAAGCGCAAAGGGTTAAAACTAATATCATTGTAAAATGCTATTTTTTATTAGTTTAAAGTTAGTTATTTGTATAGTTAGCCTTGACTTTGGATTGCACATTAAGCCCTTAAAAATATTATAGAATAAGGCATTTTGTAAAATACTCCCATTTAAAATTTTATTCAAAATCTTCTTTTTATGTTTAGCTCACAGAACTTGAACAACGAGTCTTGGAAGCGAAGGGTAGAGCCGATGAAGCTGAAGATAAGGTAATGTCACAAAAACAAAATTTTACATAAAGTATTCCACCATTTACAGGGTTATATAACCATTATTAATTAACGGTTTTATCTTATTGTAAGTCCTTATTTTCTAACGCATAGTACATGGTGTTTCGATTTAACTTTGAACGCTTGAAGAGATATATCATATTAACACATATATTAAAGTAACGTAACAATTGTTAAGATTGGTGAATGTTAAGTCTAAACATAAGCCATTTGTGTTTTTGATATTGTTGAGCCGCTCTAACTCTAGTTATGTGTTTGTATTCCTTTGATTTAATATGAAATTTGAACAAAACAACTAAGCCTGTGTAAGACAACTATTTAGATAATGCAACGTACCTGCGATCTCTAATGTTTAAAAATTTCGGTTACGATATAATAATCATGAAAAATATATGTTAGACATGACGATAATATTTAGCAATTTTAATGTTACTTACTAAGAGAATCGACTTCGTATTCCTTTTATTTCTTAAATAATAAAAAAGCAAGACAATTTTTTGGATTTTTATTCAAGCAAAAAATATAATATGCTTTATCAATTAAAAACTTTTTTTCAAACAGTGATTGAAAATATATAGCAAATAAATTTACGTTATTTTCGAGAATCAAAAATTTGAAGAAATTTTACGAAAACGTCTGAAAATTACTGAAATAAAAATTAATATTTATAATTATGTCACCTGGCAACAGTGCTTATAAGGCGCAACAAATTTATAAGTGTAGTGCCATAAGTTACATGTTACATTCAAATTCAATGTCCCTATTGTATGAATGCCCACAAGATGTACATGCACTTTTCGGAATTGTATGGGAATAGGAATTTTTTGAAGACTGGGGCATTTGAGCGCATTTGAAATAGGTTCGAATAGTGCAGGTTTTATTCCGATATGTTAATAAACACGCCAGGGACGTATAACGTGTCAGTGTTCCATCGGCGGAATTACTTTTTTTGGTCGTGCATATGAGCGCATTTTAAATACTTTAGAACCACGCAAGTACTATCCCGCTATTTTAATTATATTGCGAGATAAAGACACGGCTTCATCATCCCCCCGCCGGGCGGGAATGCAGTTTTCGGAAATCTGTTGGAGTGAACATTTTTTAAAGACTGGTGCATTTGAGCGCATTTGAAATAGAGTTGAAACGCCTGATTGCAATCTGCAGATTTTAATTTTAATTCATCGTTGGTCATCATTAACATAAAAAGTTATGTCTTCGTGCTTCACTCAATTAAACACTTTTTTCAAATATCAGTTTGGCGCAAATTACCGAATTTGAAGTTATTTAGAACCATGCAAGCACAATCCCGTGCTGTTAATCAGATTGCGTTTTTTAGTTGTTGAAATTGTATGGGAATTTGAATTTATTAAATTGAGTTGAATTAGCCATTTCCGATCTAATGCATAAGAGGCCATTTGAAATAGTTAACCTTATTAATACGAATTTAACACGAGCATTTAACTAGCCCCCCCCCC
>CAKNWW010196580.1:0-12256 GCA_932074435.1 Andricus kollari
ATTACAGTGTTTGAACGAACCAACTTCTGAGAGGATTCCTCTCAGCCTCAAATCCTAGAGAAAGTGAGTAATTATGTTGTAAAACTCATAAAAGCTGTTGTGTCTCCAAACCTCTCCGTTATGATTTGTAAATTTCATTTGGGTTTTCTAACTTACTTTTATTAATAAATAATTATATCATCAAAAGTTGTTAGTATTATCATTGGTACCCTCATCCCATTTGAATAGGTTACCTATTCAGAAAAACGAGGAAGTTAGAGGATAATAAGAAGGGATATTAATTTGTTTATTGATCTAAATTATTTAGGACGTAACACTTTGGTGCTGAAAAAAGAGGCAAATAGTTTTATTTAAGAGCTTTATCTTTGAAAAAAGAAGCTATCTGGGTTTGAATCACCAATATTTTTATTTGACTATATTAAAAATGAGATTTCGAACAAATCCTTTTAACAAAATATGTATTAGATTTTTTAGAGAATTTTCAATGCAAAAAGCCCATTTTCGGAAAAATGTTGGTTTTCTGGTTCTGTACTGCAACCCTTGAAATGTACATAACGTTAAAAAAAATGTCAATCATATAAATCAAACTGTTCACAACTTAACACTTTTAAATACAACCCGTTTCAAAGTGAAAGCATTCTTAGTTTTGAAATAGTATACTTTTAGAGCCTTAAAAATTAAAAATAGTAATCGTAAAAATAAAATTAAAAAAATGTGCAGCTTCTCAACTTGAAGGGCTTAAAATTAAAAATGTAAGTGTCGAAAATTGAAAAATTCCACAACTTTGCAATTGTTTCATTTTAAATATGAAGGCTTCATAGTTGAAATTTTTTTAAATGTAAACTTTTGCAATCAAATCATATCAACAAGTGCTGAAAATTGAAGGACAATTTCATTGTCAATGAATGTATAATTTCAGATATGTAGATAGTTTGAAGTTAAACAATTTTGAATTAGTTCAAAGTGAATAAAAAAAGGTTCGTTATTTTTTCTTGTTTCTATTCTGTGATAATCTGTATTAAACGTAACAATATATTCACTCAGTTGTGGTTTACGTTACGTTATTCAAAATAGCGAAATTCACACCGAGATTATAATTTGTTAATTACACTGCAATTTTGAACAATATGTTATGCAAATCATTGAGTCTTTTATGTAATTATTATTAAAAGATAAACGGATTACATTACAGAAAACTCATAATACGGAAATTCTGGCGATCATGAATATTTTCAGAAAACTATATTATCTACTTAAAATCATTTCGGCGACAGCGCCTCTTTCGCCCATTTTACTCACAACAACTGTTAAGAGGGGATGGATACTTCAGCGGGTAGAGAGGCACAGCGGGGTGGGTTAGGATTTTCGCCGACAGCGCCGTCTACATTTATCCTACCCTACTAATAATTCTATCCCTACTCCGCCGCCACTTGCCGCATCTAGGTGTATAATATATTTGCTTACACCGAGTGAAGAATTGTTTGAAATATTTTTGTATGGTCATCCTAAAAGTTAAAAAGAACAAAAAAAAAACGAAAAAAATTCCAAATAGCCAGCAATTTTTGTTTTTTATTTACATAATATTTCAAAAATTTTGAATTTGAATTGGAATTTTTTTTAAAGATGAAACTGTAGGAATAATTTTAACTTTATATATTTTTTTATTTTTATAACTTTAATTTGTAGTTTGAATTTCATGTTTAATATCGATTGAAATATAAAATCAAGTTTAAAATCAATTCTCAGAAAATTGGTTAATAAAATTAGAAAATGCGTCTTTAATTTTTAATGGACTTGCATGTATTTTTACTATTTCCAAGTGTAATGAAGAAAGCTGTATTTAAAAACCGCGCGCTGTCGTTGAATAATACATTATGGCGCAGCAGCCTTCATCGATCCAACGGAAATGCCCGACGCGCCACGAGTATCTTCGTGACTTCTATGACGACTTCTCGTCCCGCGACATGTGACATGCATGAATGGCTCTATACAGCTCTGTACTAGGAAAAATTATACCTGGAAAATTGTTGAGAAACCTGAGAAAATTGTTCAGAAACCTGGAATCGCCATAGAATTTTCAGTAATAGAATTTTCATAGTAGTTTCAGTAGACACCCTGTTTTGTATACGCAGAGGTAAGTGTGGTGGTGATGATGATCAAAATATTTTTTAGAACTATAGAATCATGGCTTTTTCTGAATTTAGCAAATTCTTTCTCTAAGTGATCGAGTTTTAGTTTGTTCCTTTTATCACCAAAAACGATAAAATCAGTGGGGAAAACCACTGAAACAGGACTAAAAGATATCTATATAATTATCTGTTCTATATAATTATCTGTCAATTTCCTGTCGTACGCAACCTATATGTTAACAATTTTTAGGCTAGATTTGTAGCGAAAAATGATGATATATAATTTTTCTGTACATCCCTAAACGTTCCATACCGAGCTTTTGTCGTATTTGTTTATTTTTGAACAAAAATGAAGTATTTCATGGCATATGAAATATATGCAATTGAGAATAATTTAGTAATTATGTTATTGCGAAATTTATTTGCCATTTTTTGTGATCTAAAAATTTGTCTTTGAATCCATTTGAGTTCAAAATGTTCTTAGTTTCCTCTTTTTTCTTGAAATTCTCCTTTTTCCCTATTCTCAAAAAACTTCCTCTTTTCTCTTTAGATATGCGATATTTTAAAATACAATATTTGAATTACGAGGCAAATTCTATGAAATTAGTAACTGTACCCATTATTGAATAATAATTAAAGCAATTATAGCACTTAAATATGAATAAATAAGGTACACTTTTCAAGTGCTGAACCATTAAAAATAAATACCCTTACAAAAAGTTTGAAGCTGAAATATTTTAAAGCATGTTGAGAGTGCGAAAACTGGAGACAGAAGTTTTTATCCAATATAAAATAGGAACAGTTACAAAATATATAGTACTTTTTAAATCAGTATTAGAAGGTGAACCCTTTTTAGATTTTTAGCTTCGCTCGCAGGCTTGATCGCGCCTGGGCCTGGGGTCTTTGTATTTTCCACACATGTGTGCACAGCCCTTTTAAAATTAAAGGTCAAAGCGTTAACAACTGTAATTTGATGATTGTGAATTCTCTTTTGTTAAAGGTCCTTCGGCCTTAACGAACACATTATTATCACGTATTTCCTGCTTCACACTCGATTTTTTCCAAAATGTAAAGATCCGTTAAAAACCCGAGATCGAAAGTTTGGACGATACATTACACTCTCATGAATGAGAAGAGGCCATGGAAGAGGCCACGGAAACTGATGAGAATGAGAAGGAAGAAGATGTAGGAGAAGATGGGGATGATGATGAAGACGAAGACGATAGTTTGTTTAAGAAATAACATTTCTTGACTACCAACTATGTAGTATATGATTTTGTGATATTAAATATACAGGATTTTAGGGATATACGCTAATTATCTCTAGATAAAAAAGAGCATCATTGAAAATAATGTTTAAAATCTAGGAAAATAATCCTGTTGTTATTGTAACTAAGTTCGAAAGAGAATTGAAGGTGGGCTTTATAATAAAATATTTCAGGTTGAAAATGCTTATTTAGAAATATTTATTTACAGTTTTATATTTTTGCTGTCTCTTCAGGTAATAGTTGCAATTCTTATTTAATGCTAATATTGTAGAGCTCATTTTATTCCGCGACGGATACTCTACAAAATCTCTTTCGTACGTTTTTATTGAAAAACTCTCATACAATAATTATACAATTGCTAATTTTATTAAGAATAATTTTCTTAAAACCTTTTTTAAAATAAAAACATACCAAAGAGATTGTTAGATACATATTCAAGGAACACAATGAGCCCTACAACATTAGGGTTAAATAAGAATGGCAAATTTTACCTATAGAGAAAACAAAAAATTGAACTTTGAATAACAATTGTTGTATAAACAATTTTAACCTGAAATATATTATTCTAAAGTTCGCCTTTAGTACTCTTTCAAAATCAGTTATAATTAAAAATGGAAATATTTTTTTTGAATTTAAAAATCGATTTTAACCATGCTCATTTTTCAACTTGAGCTAACTTGTGTACAACCTTAAACGTGAGGTCGAAGACTTTTTTCGTATTTAAACTTAGAATATTAAAAAATAATACTTCGAAATTTGCATATTACTTGCAACGTTATAATAATAAGTTCGTGATACTAAATGTATAGATCGTTAAGGATGTACATTTGTTATCCCAAGATGAAAAAAGAGCATCGTTAAAAATTATTTTTATAATCTAGAAAAATATTTCTATTGTTATTGTAATTAAGTTCGAAAGAGAATTTAAGGCGGGCTTCAGAAGAAAAAAGTCCAGGTGAAAATTCCTATTTAACAATATTTATTTACAGTTTTATATTTTTGCTTTCTCTTCAGGTAAAACTTGAAATTCTTATTTAATATTAATGTTGTAGAGCTCATTTTATTCTTCGACGGATACTCTACAAATCTCTTTCGTACGTTTTTATTGAAAAACTCTCATACAAGAATTATAGAATTGCTAATTTTATTAACAATATTTTTCTGAAAACCTTTTTTAAAATAATAACATACCAAAGAGATTTTTAGATACATATTCAAGGAATACAATGAGCCCTACAACATTAGGATTAAATAAGAATGGCAAATTTTACCTGAAGAGAAAAAAAATTAAACTTTGAATAACAATTTTAACCTGAAATATATTATTCTAAAGTTCGCATTTAGTACTCTTTCAAAACCAGTTACAATCTACAATGGAAATATTCAAGTAGGAATATGTATTATCATCAGAGATGCAATTTTTCAATCGGTTGAGAAAACTGTCCACACGTTGCGGACAACAGAAATCTACAATATCGATCAAAGTTAACTTCTCTTAATACAGACAAAATATTTCGTCTTTTTCAGACTAGATGGAGATATAAATTAAAATTTATTAAAATTCAAATTTGTATCAGAAAAAAATATCACACTCCTCTCACTCCACTGGGATTCGAACACCAGATCAACTAAAAAAAAATAAAAATTTGAATTTTAATAAATTTTAATTTATATCTCCATCTAGTCTGAAAAACACGAAATATTTTGTCTGTATTAAGAGAAGTTAACTTTGATCGATATTGTAGATTTCTGTTGTCCGCAACGTGTGGACAGTTTTCTCAACCGATTGAAAAATTGCATCTCTGATGATAATACAGATTCCTACTTGAATATTGTGTAACACCTTGCTAAATTAGCGTATATCAGAAAATTAGAATCCATCTTCGATCCCTCTGTAGCTCAATGGTTAGAGCTCCTGACCGGAAATCAATGATCTGGTGTTCGAATCCCACTGGAGTGAGAGGAGTGTGATTTTTTTTCTGATAAAAATTTGAATGGAAATATTTTCCTTGAATTTAAAAATCGATTTTAACAATGCTCATGTTTCAACTTGAGTAAACTTGTGTACATCCGTAAACGCGAAGTCGAAGACTTTTTTGTAAATGTATAGCTATTTAAGGATGTACACTGGTTATCTCAATATGAAAAAAGAGCATCTCGTTAAAAATTTTTGTTAAAATAGAGGAAAGTATTGTCATTGTAACTAATTTTGTAAGAGAATTGATGGCGGGCTTCAGAAAAAAAATATTTCAGGTTAAAAATGCTCATTTAACAATATTTATTTACAGTTTTATGTTGATGTTTTCTCTTTATGTAAAAGTTGAAATTCTTATTTAATACAAATGTTCTGGGGTTCATTTAATTTTTCGAAGGATATTCTCTACAAATCTCTTTGATACGTTATTATTATTGAAAAACTTTATTTTTTAAAAATATGTTTTAAAACATTTACCAAAAATAAATTTGTGGAGAAATATTCAACGAATAAAATAAGCCCCAAAATATTGGGATTAAATAAGAATGAAAAATTTAAACTAGAAGGAATGCAAAAACAAATCTGTAAACAAATAATATTCCTAAATAAGCATTTTCAACCTGAAATAGGATTATTCTATAAAGTTCGCCTACAGTAATCTACCAAAATTACTCATTATTAACAATGGGAATATTTCCCTTGAAGTTGAAAGTCAATTTTAACAATGCTCATTGAGGCCCAATGTTATTAATATTATAAAAATGTAGCCATTTAAATGCCTGAAATACTCCCCGTCTACGGCTGTTATGAAAATGTACAAATTAAAGTTAAGCACATTTCCCTTTAATAAAAGTTACATTTGTGATGAAATAGTTTCTATTTATTTAAAAATTTGTATTAAAATATCATTTATACCCTCTGGAACCCCTAAATGTGTACACGCACTATACCCGTACTAATCCTCACGACGTGCGATGCACCTGCAGAGTATATGCTGCCGCATCTGTCTGATCCCCTGCGTGTACGCCGTGCGTCGCACAGTGCGCGCATTTTGCTATCTGGGCATGCCAGTACTCACTTGAGTACACGATTTTTCCAGTATTTATTTTTCGTAAGGGACCTCACTTTCGTGATTGTGATGCGTGCGTTTGTGTTCGGCTGTGCCGAAATGTTAAGTGCTAACCCAGCTAACCTGTTACTATCGTGTAAAGTTCCTAATTGATCACATGATATGAGAGGAATTGTTACTTGTATGTCAGTTTCCAGGCTGGTAACGGGATAATCGCCATAGTTTACTAGGGAGGATCGTTTGCATGCGTTACATGCCAGACTAGGAACATGGTGGTAACAGCCGGCAGCCATCTTAAACTTCGTGCGCATGCGCAAGGAATAAGCCTTCTTTGGCTCCGTGATTCCCCGCACAATTTAAAAGTGTAAAAATAAATAGCTTTGACGTTACTTTTGCAATAAATAAAAAAACTTGTTTCATGTTGGCTTGCAGTACATACGTTGTTTAAATTATAATTACTGGTAAAGTAATCTAAATTAGACAGAAAAATGGTTTAATTTAAAAATCTGTACAGAATATCTATAAGCGTAAATATTTTAATAATTTACAATTAATATTTATTAGTTACAAATTTTGAGGTTAAAATTTAAATAGTTATAATGTCAGGGCTTCTAGCAACAATTTGCAATCACAAGTATAAAAAACAAACTTGCTGCAAAAGAAAAAAATGTGATTGAAATGAGGCCTAAAATAGTTTAAGAAAAAAGACTGCCAGGTAGCCCCGAATACCGAGATTATCGTAGATTCATTTTTAAATTTAGGCATTTCTGAAAGGAGCAAGTATAATTTTATTAAAATCATTACTTTAAAATTACAAGAACCCTTTATCAGAACAAAAATACTCACCGAAAGCAAGAAAATCACTACAGATGTAGGTTATTACAGTCTTAATTCATTTCATTAGTCTGTTTATCATTTGACAATTTTTTACATAAAATAAATGAAATCAAGCATGAAAAGATCTGTCCGGACCAGAATTTCAAATGCTTTTTATTTTTAAAAATTAATTCTCAGAGAATATTTAAAAAGATTTTTAAACATTTTGAAAGATTGCCAAAATTGTCAAAAAAGCATCTGGAAGATTTTAAGTCAATTTTTTCAGTTTTGCAAAATTAAAGAAAAATTCGAATCATTTTAAAAGATATTTAGAAGTTGCACAAATTTTCAAAAGACTTCAAAATAATCTTAAATTTAAAAAGATTAATTTAAAAAATTAGTTTTTAAAGAAAATATTAACATATTTCAAAAGGTTTCTGCAAATTTAGAAAAAATCTGTGAGATTTTAAGGCAATTTTTTTAATTCTGAAAGATTTTTTTAAATTTTGAGAAAAATTTGAGTCTGTTTAAAATTTGATCCGGAATTTTAGAAGTTTCGAAGAGATTAGACATATTTTAAAATTTGAAAAAATTTATGAAAATTTATGAAATATTCTTAAATTTCTTCTGAACATCTAAATGTCCAAAATATCTTATAAGCGAACTCGAGTTTTTCCTAATATTTTTTAAAATCCTGTAATGAAAAAAAAATTTCATTCAAATTTTCTAGATTTTTTTTCAATACATCTGAAATCTTCAAAAATCTTTTTGAAGTTTCTCAAGAATCTTAGGGAAATTATATTTATATAAATTAAAAAACAAACTGATAACACTTATTTCCTCGGTATCGTTTGCAGGGTCAACAAAATTTAAAAACTCTGTAAATATAAACTTTCCAAATTAAAAAAAAAATGTTCTTCAAAAGCTTAATAATTTAAACGTGTAAAATGAAAGCTATTAACACCCTTTGATTAACAAAGCTTTAATTAAATGCATTCCCTGGCGGACCGGCCGAACGCAATTATTACGCTATAGCGTAATGGTAAAGTAATGGTAAAGTAATGTTAAAGTAATATGGCATTATAATTATTGAAAGAAGCAAAACAAATATGCAAACTGTTGAAACTATAATAATACGTTAAATTTTACGTTAAATGGTCATGCCGTAATTGCAACAAGTTGATTTTTCAGCGTTAAAAAATAAAAAAACAAAGTGGCTGTAATTGAAGTCGGGCCCCTGCATATTGGCAACCTGCTTGAAGCCCCCGTTATCAGACTGCAATGACAGACACATTATTTTTTCATTTTTTAACGCTGAAAAAGAAACTTGTTGCAATCACGGCATGGTCATTTAACGTAAATTTTAACGTATTATTATAGTTTCAACAGTTTACATATTTGTTTTGCTTCTTTCAATAATTATAATGCCATATTACTTTAACGTTACTTTACCATTACTTTACCATTACGCTATAGCGTAATGATTGCGTCCGGCCGGTCCGCCAGGGTTTATACTGCAAAATAACTTCTTCTTTTTTTTAAAGACTTCCGGTTCGGGTATGGAGACGAGTAGACTTGTGTGAGATCGATTAAGCATTTTGGCAGGATTAAGGCGGTAATGAGAGTAGAAGTGTACTGGTGATGTGAAGAAAAAGGAGAGGAAGTGGTTGGAAAAAGGTGGAAGTGAATTTGTGGATGTGGAATCTGTGGAGAAGGTGTAAGGAGCAATGAAAAAACTGGCACGTGTGAATTTGGAGGTTAGGGGTCGAACCGGAAGGGCAAGGAGAAGAGGCGCTGGAGGCTTGCGTGGAGAGAGCGTCAGCTGTGACGAGAAGGTAGCTTGGCTACAGCGGTGGACAAGACGAGAGAGTGAAAGAGAAGTCACAGCGGGCAGGAAGAGTGAGAAAGTGTATAGAGAGACAGTGTTGTTAGCAACAGCCGAGCAGCGTGATGAGTGGTCACGGTGTGAAAAGGAAAAGGAAGATGGAGGCTTGGTGGGTAGTCTACAAGGGGAAGTGAGACTTGGAAGAAGTGAAGCTTGACTACAGCGGTGGAGAAGAAGAGAGAGTGAAAGAGAAGTCACAGAGGGCAGGAAGAGTGAGAAGGTGTATAGAGAGACAGTGAGAAAAGGAAAAGGAAGATGGAGGCTTGCATGGTGGGAAGTCCACAAGGGGAAGTGAGACAAAGATGAAAGAGGCGAGCTGTCAGACGGAGGAAAACGAGAGCACGTGGAAGAATCCTCCAAGGGCTTGGACGAAGGAAGAGTGGGTGGTTAAGAAGGAGGACAGAGCAGCGAGAAGGAAAAACCTGAGGGTGCTGGGGGTCAGCGGAGACGACTGCGAGGTATTGGGCGTAGTGGGGACCCTTGTGAAGTTAGCACCCCGATTTTCACTAATTTGGAAATATCCAATTTTTTCTTTTTGTAATCGTTTGTCGGTCGTTCTTCGGTGTTTGTTGGTCAACTTTCGACGTTTGTCGGTTAAGATTGCAAAAGTTATTAATATTTAAAGTTTCGGGTGCAAACTTCACTCTACTACCAAAGATATGTTTGCTAGCGCTCTAATTTTTAAAATTTTCCAAAAACTCCTCACGGAATCGTTTGTCGGTGTTTGTTGGTCAACTTTTAATGTTTTTTGGTAAAAATTGAAAATGATATTGAATTTTGAAAAATAGCTTGCACCCTTTGTATAATTACCACCGCGCAAATGTTTCCGCGCAGCGGCCACCTCGGCGGGTCAGCGCACTTGTCATTGGCACGAAAATGTAAACAGCATAGAATGACGGAAATACGAAAAAGAGTTTTTGGTTTTGCATTATCAGGTTCTTTTTGTATAATTTCGTATAATTACGTGTGTCTTCCTTTTTTAAAAGATTATATTTTACGTAACGACTCTGCTGTAGTCTCTTATATTATTTTACTATTTGAAACAAAAATGATTGAATTTGAAAAAATGCTACTTAACACTTCTCGACCTCCCCCCCGCCCCCCATCGTAACATGACCACTTGAAAAGCTCATCTTGAACTCATTTTTTTAAATTTATTTAGGAATTATACACTTGTTAATTTTATAAGCAATGCTTCTATTAAATAAATTTTTTAAAATAAAAACTTAACAAATGGATCCGTACAAAATCTCTTGAAAAATAAAATGAGCCCTGAAACTTGAAGATTTAATAATAATTGCAACATTTACCTAAATAGAAAGCAAAAACAGTACACTGTCAATAACTATTGTTGAATAAACAATTTTAACCTGAAACATTTTTTTCTAAAGTTTGCCTTTAGTCCTTTTCCAAAATTAGTTACAATTGAGGGTCTGGATCGAGAAACTCGCCCAGCGCTTGAGATCGGATAAAAGTATTGTCCAAACGTCTGGGTGGACGGAAATTTTAAAATCCAAAAGATTAATTTTTGAAACATATAGGCTTGTAGATAATAACGAGACTGTACTTTTTCATATTTTCTATTTTTTGATCGGATAATTATTTTTAATAATAAGCCTAATAAACTAAAAAAAATGTGTCCCCAAATTCAATTAGTTTTTAAGAAATAAATCATCGTAAATTGGGCAAATATTATTGAAACTGTCTCAAACTTGATATACGAACGAAATATACCCTAGCGATGCTTACAAAACAAAGAAAATGTTGAAAATCGCCTATTGTTTATTAACATTTAATTGCAAATTGAGACAGATCGGTAATCCCGTTTTTTCAGTTTCGCCGACAAAAAGTATCGAGGGAACTTTAAAATTGACACAACTTCCAGTGAGACATTTGTTCCTTACTATTAAAGGGAAATTTGTGGACATTTTCAGATCGATTTATTGAAAATTGGCGGAAATATGCATTTTACAATAAAGCATGAGGCGCCGCCAACGATAGCTCCGTGAGTACTGGGCATCATCAGGCAGCGGGCTAGCCGTTTGGTTTTCAGGAACTCAATATTTTCAATGATTTTTTAATTTTTATCTGCTTAAATGAACCCTTTACCTCCCCAAGAAATATCGAAATGACAAACTATGTTTTGCATCTATAATTATTTCAGTTATGTTCATATTAGGAAGCAACATTTTAAGTGTCTTGCGTACGTGAATATTTTGGTTCTTTCTGCATAACAAACTGCTTGTTTGCAAAAAAAGCAGACCAAATGCCTGTCACATAGGGAAGAATACAAATTTAACTAGTTCCAATTTTGTTGGACAAGTGCGCACATCTCTACAAACCTTCAGAAATTATAGACAGAATCATTTCGCTTAATATTTTATTTCTAATTTTTAAATTTAATATGTGAAAATAGTTTTCAATTCAATTCAGTTTTCAAATAGCTAAAATGTGTAAGGAAAACTTTTTACAAAGTGGTAGAAAAAGAACGAGAAACGAAAAAAATTGGAAAGCAAACGAAAAGAAATTAGCCGAAAATGAGCTAAGTTATTATGAAACTTTTGTTATAATTAAATAAAAATTTATTAGACCGAATATATTTCAAATCTGGCCTTTACTGTGATACAAGTGGATTCAACCTAAGTTAAAATTATTAAAGCTTTTGCCAAAAAATAATATTAAAAAAATTACATGTATTTGTATTTGTATTTATTCAAAAAAAGTCCCTAGGGTAAATAGCCCTCTAAGGAATAGGATAATACAGGGTCATTACAAATTTGTGCAAAAACTGATCGACATAATTCTTGATTAATCTTATAATCTAATCTATAAACTAAATAAAATAAATAATTAGAGTCGACTACAGAATATGTATCAAATTACGAATGAGATTATTGTGTAGTAATAAACATTAGGTGATGAATTTGAAGATGAAATGTTCAAGAACTAAATATGAGAGTTTACCAGTGAGTAATTTCAAGAGTGTATTTCTAATATCGTATGGTACTTCATTCCATAACCGGGCACCCCTTACTATAAATTATCTTTGAAGCTGACACGTTCTGTAAAAAGGAATCTTGAGGATTTTATGTCTTTTACGAAGCTCAGACTGTG
>CAKNWW010196635.1:0-10191 GCA_932074435.1 Andricus kollari
GTGCATTTTATTCCATGCTTTTCCACACGTGCTTTAACTTATATATAATAAGGGTGCACTGCCCGGCACTTATCGCTTTGTACGTCATATAAAAACACTTGATATGAGGTCACGTGCCTATTTATTCACAGAATAAAAAAATCACAGTGAAAAAAAATCGAATGTTCTATCTCTAAAATTTTGGGAGGTATGGTCCCAAGAAGACAATTTTAAGCGAATAATTTGAATGAAAAAAAAAATATATATTTATAATTTTGGGGAAATAACTTATTTCCTATAGATATCTGGTAAAAATTGCCGAATATTTAATTAAAGAACACTTAATTTTGAGTTGATCTAAAAAAAACATAGCTCTAATAGAACCAAAGTTATGGCCTTTTGAATATGACTTTTTTTAATGAAATGTTTTGTAACATAAATTTTATAAATAAAATTCCTCAGCGTTTTAGGAGAAAGTTGCCACCAGATAAGTTAAGGAGGACCTAATTTTCAGCAAATCTAAAAAAAATAATACTCTAGCATTATTTGTTTAAAAAATGATGATTAACATAATTTCATTACAAAAGGATCATATTTAGAAGGCCACAGTTTCGATGCGATTAGAGCTAGCTAGAGCATTTTTTTTTTAGATTTGCTAAAACTTAGGTCTCCCTTGAACAATCTGGTGGCAACTTTCTCCTGAATTGCTCGGTTAATGAGTTCTACTGAACAACGAGAAATTTCATTCATAAAATTGATGTTAAACAACATTTCATAAAAAAGGGTAATATTCAAAAGGCCATAATTTTGGTTCTATAGAGCTAGAGCAATGTTTTTTTTTAATCGACTCAAAATTAAGTCTTCTTTAATTAGTTATTTGGCAATTTTTACCAGATATCCATAGGAAATAAATTATTTCCCCAAAACTGTATATATATATTCTTTTTCATTTAAATTATTCGCTTGAAATCGTCTTCTTAGGACCAGAACTCCCAAACTTTTAGTGATAGAACATTCGATTTTTGTTCACTTTGCAGACAATTTTAAGCACTTTAGTTCTTGTGAAGGTGCTATGGACATAGGATGAACTGGAATAAGGCAATTTTCAAAAAACTCATTTTTTCACACTTTTTCACCATTTTTAAAAAATATTGAAGGGTTTCAGTTCTCGTAAGATGTTCAGCACCTGTAGCCCTTTTTCGATGCCAAACGGAATGGTTTGAGCCAATTAAATTCTACGTTTAACTTATTTTCATGAAAGTATGTTGATTAACCTCTTAAAAAAATAAAAAAAATAGTTTTCTCAAAAAGGGCCCAAGCGATCTTTTTCTTTTTGGGCTCAAAATGATTGTGGGGCACTCCAGAAGTGTATTCAGAAAAAAAAAACAGAATATGCAAGCCCTTTTGGGTTGAAGTCAGTCGAGGCACACCGTGTCCTTGCCATTGTTTAAAGCTCTTGAAAAGTCCTTGGTTTAAAAAAAATACCCTATAGTCTTTAAACTTCTTTGGGATCCCTTCAAATTTTTAAAATCAATTCCTTAAAGTATCGGTGATTGTTTTATTAGGAGTGTGGTGTCCCTTTAGAGCGTAACAATGCTTAATTTGAACATTTTTAAAAATTATAAAATGTTTGATCTGTAGACATACACAGATCTCTGACATACTTCGATTCAAACAGAAAAAAATAATTATGAGAATATTTCACTATAAGGAAATAGACATTTTAATCCTTTTGATAAAGTAGAACCGAAACGTACACGAGTTTGACACACTCTGTCTCTATTTAACACATTAACAGTAACACGCCATGGCCCTATACTCTTCTCTTTAATCACCAACTTTATTTCTTTCATCATTAATTCATATTGTATACAACACGTTGATCAGATTACTAAATACGAAGAAACACGTTTTCGTATTATCAAACTCGAACTACAATTCGATTCGATTATTATTCACAGTGGTGATCCCAAAATACTTGCGCATGCCTGAACTGAACGGTGCTCATTGGCTCTAGTTCGCATGCAGGCGCGTACCACAGCCAATCAACTATACTGCAATCCAAACATGTGCAGATAAAGGCGACTCAATTAGCATCACTGATTACAAATGCAGTACCACGCACAGACACAATATACTGTTGAGCGTAGAGAATTTGAGCGCCCTATAGTAAGGAAGCGTTACTCTCGAAAATCGTCAGAATCGAAAACGACAATGAGGATTTGAGCGGCCTATAGTAAGGAAGCGTTACTCTCGAAAATCGTCAGAATCGAAAATGACAATGAGGATTTGAGCGGCCTACAGTAAGCAAGCGTTATCTCGAAAATCGTCATAATCGGAAACGACAATATCGTTAAGAGAATATCGGCGAAACCCTCGTGTGTTTTGAGCACACGAAGCGACCCAAGAATGACACCTTTCTGCATCCATTTCGCGAGTGCCTTGGTATATTTTTGGCACGCGGGTATGGTTTTAAGGTTACGAACCAGTGATAGTTTTGCACCTCCGAGAGCACCTATCACAAGGACCATTACTTGTACCGAATATTTTGGGTTCTTTCTCCTTGGCAGTGATGTTATATTCGGACGGGGCCGAGAATTCGATCACGAATACAGTTCGTTTCTCGAAGTCTTGGAGAACAATGTCAGGCCTCGAGTGTGCAACGGAGACTGCTGTCCGAAAATCGTAGTTCCAGAAAATTTGGCACTTCTCGTTTTGGCCAATTGACTCTATCTCCTTTGGAGCTTTCGGCAGGGCAGGGTTGCGGCCAACAACGTAAGAGCGACAAAGATGGTAATAAAGCACTCTTAGGGCCGCATTATGTCTGTAGATGTACGTCGTTCCTGCGTGGGTGAGACACCCCGATAGTATGTGTTCCAGGTACTCAGCGTGTGCATGACACGCTCTGCACCTATCGCTAGGAACTTCTTGACATGGAATGCGGTCACGGTATGCTAAGGTGGAAATTACACCGTCCTGGCATGCGAAAATGAAACCCTCTGTACCTGTATTTAAGTCCTGATGATCTGAGGTAAGCAAAAGTTTGCTCCTTCGATATGGACTGTTTTTCTACATTTCTGTAAAAATTTACGTGCATTTTCTTGTCGAGTGGCTCTTGATGGAATTTTTGAACTTCTGCTTTCTTCACTTCGGCTTTAAGAAGTTAAGCATCTAGATAGAGTAATGCACTTTCCTCACTTCTGATGTTAAAATTCAGGCCAAGGGTCTCGGCCGCTTGATCCGCGGATTTGTAAAGGAACGCTCCTTCGCCAATCATCTCGTGGTTCCTGACCATTTTTAGGAGACGATCTCTGCCATTGAGTGCGATATAAGCTATACTTAGAACAATTCAGTTATGAAGACACAGGAGATTCAGAAGTCCGCGTCCGCCTTGACGGCGTGAAATGTATACTCGCGGAACTGAGGAATTGATATGCAAGCTTTTATGCATATGCATGATCTTAGGAGTGGTGACATCAAGGGCCTTAAGTTCGTTCTTCGCCCTTTGAACCACTCCAAACGAGTAGAGTTGAACCGGGACGGCAAGCATGTTAGTCACAGATACCTTGTTCAACGCTGACAGATTGGAAGCCCAAATCTGTCGAAGAAGATGCTTGTATCTGCTTCGGAGAGACTCCTTTACTGATGTTACGTCATAAATGCGGCTTTGAGGTACGCCCAAGTATGTACAGGTCTCTCCAGTGTTAAGATGTCTAATAACACTTATATCCACAAGTTCAGGGTCCTCGGGAACGCCAGCAATCCTTCCGTTCTTCAGATGAATTTTGGCACATTTATCCAATCCAAAGTCCATGCCAATCTTTCCTGTGTACTTCTTGACGATATTTATGGCTGTTTGAAGTTTGCCTTTACCAGAGGCATAGAGCTTCAGGTCATCCATATAAAGTACATGAGTGACCTTATGCTCGCGCTGGTTAGTGTTGCCACAGAGGTATCCAGAAGAATTTCGTAGTGCGAGAGATAGAGGCAGAAGTGTGATGCAAAAAAGCAAAGGGCTCATAGTATCGCCCTGAAAGACGCCTCTCTGGAAGGTGACGTTGTTTGTTGTCACACGATAATTTCCAGATAAGATAGTAAATCTAGTTTTCCAAAGAGGCATCAATCTCTCTATGCATCTCACTATGTGTAGATGCACCTTAAAGCTTTCCAAACAGACAGATGATAAGTCTATGAGAGGTTGAATCGAAAGCTTTCCGGCAGTCAATCGAGGCCATTGACAGGACGCGTTGATGGCCTGCAGCGTCTTTGCAGACACACCTGTCAATTAGCAGGTTCTCTCGACAGCCTGCTACACCTTTTTTCGAGTCACGTTGTTCGTACATCTCACGCCACACAGGCTCAATTCGCCGAACAATCCTGTTGTTTAGGCTGTAAAGATCTTATACAGTGTGTTCAAACATGTTATTGGACTGTAATTCACTGTGTTGGACAAGTTGCCTTTTTTCGGTAGGAGTATAGTGCGTCCTAACAGCAGCCACTGCGGAATGGGCGTCTCTGACTTTGAACATGAGGTGAATATGCGGGCTAAATGTTGGTGTGTAGAAGTAAACTTCTTCCACCAGAAGTTCTTGATACAATCTGGTCCAGCACCGGAAAAGTTCTTCGTTCCTCTAAGTGCTTTTTCCACCTCTTCGGATGATATTGTCAGTATATTCTTTCAACTTTAATGTTTTCGGGATCTTGTATACCCTTCTCCAAAAAGTCTCTACCTCGTTGGGCTTGGGTGGGTTTTTGACAGAAACCGGGTGATCACTGAACAGGCGAGATGCGTCAGCGAGAAACTTTTGATTCTCCCTGATCCATCTCTCCCGCTTCTGTATTCTCCTCCTTGCGTCAGAAAATATCCTTATTTTGTCAACAATATGCTGCTTCATTGTGAGCAGCTTTGACTTGTTAAGTGTGTGATTCAAGATCCTCAGTTCTTGGGCGAACTTTCGAACCCTTTCCGTGAACGGTCTACCAGATGTTATATATTCAATCACACATTGAACACGGGACGCATTCTGTCTTGGCCATCCAATCTTCTTGTTTGAATTACCCAAAGCTCTCGCAGCACCATACACTAAGCAATTGTTGGTCCAGAGGTCGGATTCTTGCGAGATTTCTCTATGAAGGGAAGCATTTATTTTAGCCAGATCTTGGGGCTTAAGAGGAACTTGAATGTTAATGTTCCTTCTCGTCCTGAAATCGTGATCATCTCTCAGAAGGTGCGTGCTTTCCACGATTGGTCTTAATGTCGCTTCCTTATCTTCGGCTGCAGCTTGATCAATCAGCGGTTGGGGAAGCGCTCCGCGTACATATCCATTTTTCTAGAGGTAGGCACGTTGATTTCGCAACGATTAAATCGAAACGCGCTGAAGCTCTGGGTGTTTTTGTCACCACAGAGTATGCATACGCGCCATAAAGCCCCGGCGAACAGGGATAATGCTGGCATCGTAGCAGTCTAGCAAGTCATCCTTGAGTTGATTCGTCCACTCAATGTGGGCGTTTTGCCGGTTCATCGTCTTGTTTCCATCTAAATTATTTTCAGCATCCCGAACTCTAGGATTATCGGCATTGTTCACCGACCTATTGTCTGGTGCTCTGCGCTTTCGATCGCTTTGAACCACATTTACAACTTTTTGGTGTTTTGGTGGTGTCATTGTTGTTCCCACGAGCAGTTAGGGAAAGGGTTCGTCCATGCTTGTGGAGCCCCGCATGCAAGGATAAGGCTGCATACTCTGAGAGGTCGCCCGATATCTCAGAGTCACTGTTTGAAACACCTCACCCAGGTGCCATTCAGCTTTCGGCACGGTTTTTACGCCTCCGCTTATGGGTTATTCCTTCGGGACCATCCCTGGACAGTTTTCCGCGACTGCTTATTAATTATTATAACCATATTAAGCAGAAACCCTTGGTACAGGAACCCTCCATCCGCAACCCGAGGACGCGTTCGGTGGCTTTGTCATAGGGCCGTCAGTTCTATTCCAAAGGAATCGAAACCGAAACCGAAGGAATCGAAATGGACGAACCCTTTCCGTAGCTGCTCGTGGGAACAACAATGTCACCACCAAAACACCAAAAAGTTGTAAATGTGGTTCAAAGCGGTCGAAAGCTCAGAGCACCCGACAATAGGTCGGCGAACAATGCTGATAACCACATTGAGTGGACGAATCAACTCAAGGATGACTTGCTAGACTGTTACGATGCCAGCATTATCCCTGTTCACCGAGGCTTTATAGCGCGTATAAATACTCTGTGGTGACAAAAACACCCAGAGCTTCAGCACATTTCGGTTCAATCTTTGCGAAATCAACGTGCCTACCTCTAGAAAAATGGATATGTACCGCTGCTTGATCAAGCTGCAGCCGAAGATAAGGAAGCGACATAAGACCAATCATGGAAAGCAGACACCTTCTGAGAGATGATCACGATTTCAGGACAAGAAGGAACATTAACATGCAAGTTCCTCTTAAGCCCCAAGATCTGGCTAAAATGGATGCCTCCCTTCTTGGAGAAATCTCGCAAGAATGCGACATCTGGACCATCAATTGCTCAGTTTATGGTGCTGCGAGAGCATTGGCTGATTCAAATCGAAGGCTCAAACCGACGATGGATCAAAAGACCAAAAGACGCTTACATCAATTGAACAAGAAGATTTGATGAGCAAGACAGAATGCGTCCCGTGTTCAATGTATGATTGACTATATTAAATCTGGTAAAACGTTCACGGAAAGGGTTCGAAAGTTCGCCCAAGAACTGAGGTTCTTGAATCACACACTGAACAAGTCAAAGCTGCTCACAATCAAGCAGCATACTGTTGACAAAATACGGATATTTTCTGACGCAAGGAGGAGAATACAGAAGCGGGAGAGGTGGATCAGGGAGAATCAAAAGTTTCTCGCTGACCCATCTCGCCTGTTCAGTGATCACCCTGTTTCTGTCAAAAATCAACCGAAGCCCAACGTGGTAGAGACTTTTTGGAGAGAGGTATACAAGATCCCGGAAACACTAAAGTTAAAAGAAGATACTGACAATATCATCCGCTTCAAGGAATTTCGCGACAACCTCGTAAAATCTGAGGAGGAATGTCCATCAATCACTGCCGAAGAGGTGAAAAAAGCACTTAAAAGAACGAAGAACTTTTCCGGTGCTGGACCAGATTGTATCAAGAACTTCTGGTGGAAGAAGTTTACTTCTACACACCAACATTTGGCCCGCATATTCACCTCCTATTTAAAGTCAGAGACGCCCATTCCGCAGTGGCTGGTGTTAGGACGCACTATACTCCTACCGAAAAAAGGCAACTTGTCCAACACAGAGAAATACAGTCCAATAACTTGTTTGAACACACTGCATAATATCTTTATAGCTGTCCTGAACAACAGGATTGATCGGCGAATTGAGCCTGTGTGGCGTGAGATGTACGAACAACGTGACTCGGAAAAAGGTGTAGCAGGCTGGCGAGAGAACCTGCTAATTGACAGGTGTGTCTGCAAAGACGCTGCAGTCCATCAACGCGTCCTGCCAATGGCCTCGATTGACTACCGGAAAGCTTTCGATTCAACCTCTCATAGACTTATCATCTGTCTGTTTGGAAAGCTTGAATGTGCATCCACACATAGTGAGATGCATAGAGAGATTGATGCCTCTTTGGAAAACTAGATTTACTATCTCATCTGGAAATTATCGTGTGACAACAAACAACGCCACCTTCCAGAGGGACGTCTTTCAGGGCGATACTATGAGCCCTTTGCTTTCTTGTATCACACTTCTGTCTCTATCTCTCGCACTACAAAATTCTTCTGTATACCTCTGTAGCGACGCTAACCAGCGCGAGCATAAGGTCACTCACGCATTTTATATGGATGACCTGAACCTCCATGCCTCTGGTAAAGGCAAACTTCCAACTGCCATGAATATCGTCAAGAAGTACACAGAAGAGATTGGGATGGACTTTGAATTGGACAAATGTGCCAACATTCATCTGAAGAACGGAAAGATTGTTGGCGTTCCGGAGGACCCTGAACTAGTGGATATAAGTGTTATTAGACATCTTAACACTGGAGAGACCTATACATACCTGGGCGTGCCTCAAAGCCGCATTCAGGACGTAACATCAGTAAAGGAGTCTCTCCGAAGCAGATACAAGCATCTTCTTCGACAGATTTGGTCTCCCAATCTGTCAGCGTTGAATAAGGTATCTGGGACTAACAGGCTTGCCGTCCCGGTTCTACTCTACTCGTTTGGGGTGGTACAATGGGCGAAGAACGAACTTAAGGCCCTTGATGTCACCACACGTAAGATCATTTATATGCATGAAAGCTTGCATATCAATTCCTCAGTTCCGCGAGTATACATTTCACGCCGTCAAGGCGGACGCGGACTTCTGAATCTCCTGTGTCTTCATAACCGAATTGTTCTAAGTACAGCTTATATCGTACTCAATAGCAGAGATCCTCTCCTAAAAATGGTCAGGAACCACGAGATGATTGGCGAAGGAGCGTTCCTTTACAAAGCCGCTGCCTGAATTTTAACATCAGAAGTGGGGAAAGTGCATTACGCCATCTAGATGCTTCACTTCTGAAATCCGAAGTGAAGAAAGCGGAAGTTCAAAAATTCCATCAAGAGCTACTCGACAAGAAAATGCACTGAAATTTTCACAGAAATGTAGAAAAACAGTCCTTTTCGAAGGAGCAAACTTTTGCTTACCTCGGATCATCAGGACTTAATTCAGGTACAGAGGGTTTCATTTTCGCATGCCAGGACGGTGTCATTTCCACCTTAGCATACCGTGACCGCATTTCATGTCAAGAAGTTCCCAGCGATAGGTGCAGAGCGTGTCATGCACACGCTGAGTATCTGGAACACATACTATCGGGGTGGCTCACCCACGCAGGAACGACGTACATCTGCAGACATAATGCGGCCCTAAGAGTGCTTAATTGCCATCTCTGTTGCTCTTATGGTGTTGCCCGCGACCCTGCCCTGCCGAACGCTCCAAGGGAGATAGAGTCAAGTGTCCAAAACGAGAAGTGCCAAATTTTCTGGAACTACGATTTTCGGACAGCAGTCTCCGTTGCACACTCGAGGCCTGACATTGTTCTCCAAGACTTCGAGAAACGAACTGTATTCGTGATCGGATTCTCGGCCCCGGCCGAATATAACATCACTGCCAAGGAGAAAGAAAAGGAGGAGAGGTGTCAAGACCTTAAAAGAGAGCTGCAAATATTGTACCCAAAATATTCGGTACAAGTAATGGTCCTTGTGATAGGTGCTATCGGAGGTGCGAAACTATCACTGGTTCGTAACCTTAAAGCCATATCCGCGTGCCAAAAATATGCCAAGGCACTTGCGAAATGGATGCAGAAAGCTGTCATCCTTGGGTCGCTTCGTGTGCTCAAAACACACGAGGGTTTCGCCGGCCTGTCGTTGTGATTTCATCGTGTCCTGTGACCACTCATCTCACGGTTGTGAGACGTGGCCATGAGTGTGATTTACCGCGGTCCTGCTGGGAACCGGTGTCATTTTTAGATGGCATTTGCTCCCAGTGAGATCCTGCGGTGGTTGTTTACCCTTAATTTTTAATTATAAATAATCACTTTTGCTTCTGCTTCACCAAGGGTAACATTATTTTTTAGCATGTAATCAATGACATCGATCTGATAAGTTCTAGCATGCGCCTTTATCACTCGTTTACCGTGTATATGCAGAAGGCACCTGTCGTGCGGCACCCTGGCACTTATTTGTAGGAGCGTAGTATAATCATATAGTGGTACGCATGCAGTTATATGATGGCCGTGTATGTGACGTTGCTCGACACCATAATACTAACTAGCAGTGGTGTACAGTGTAGACTATAGAAGGTACTCACAATCCTGTGGGTACACGGCGTGCCTGAACTGGAGTTAAATATAATTTTCATGAACGTCTCAGATCTTTGCAGGATCTCTCAGTAGAACATAAATAGGGATGTTTTGGACGAAAGCAGAAATATTTCGCGAGCTCTGTCAAAATAAAACTGGGTTAAAGATTTTTTTATACCTTTTTTCACTATTTTCGTAGCTAAAGCGGCTTTCTAATACTTTTTTCAAAGTTACGTATTAGCGAATCTCTACATTCATTTTTTGGGTCAAACCGCTTGATCTAAACCAAATTTTCACGCTTATCCGGTGTCGCTATTTTATTTTTAGATAGCTACATAATTTTTTT
>CAKNWW010196644.1:0-10973 GCA_932074435.1 Andricus kollari
CAACTCACAAGTTTTTATTAATAAAACTTTATTTTACATTTAGAGATTTTTTTCGTAAATTTATAGATTTAATTTTATAAGGTCAGAAATCGCGGCTGTGGTACGGAAACTCCATGACTAGGGCTAGATTCAAGGTTTATAATCTTAAGGACATATTCTGTTCGTTTCTTTTATTTTGCTGTAACGATTCGGACTCATCGAGACATCGTGGGACATCGAGGGACTTCTTTCGATTTCGAGACTCAAATGGGACGCCACTAGAGACTCTTAGAACGACTAGATTCCATCGACACATTTCAATCTACTATCGTCTGCCAGACTCAAAGGAGCTGTGGATCCTCATCTACAAGGATCATGTTAGGATGCCGGCCAGATTGGGAGTAACGCTGTAAGTTACGAAAAATCTGGAACGACTTATCTACCTGGCGTATAACCTTTTTGGAAACTTGACGATGAGAAATTTCTTCGTCAATTCCCAACATGACTAGGGAATCTCAATGCGCAATGCCCTCTTCACGTCGGCTGATACCAATGGGTACCGAACCAAATCCTGCTCTGATCAGCCAGGGTAATTTCGGGCTTCAGGAGGTGATCAAATGGGTGGATTGGAGAGTAAGGACAAAGAAACAATAACACTGGATCAATTCTGTCGATAATGGAAAGAAGGAAGGATGAAAGTCGAAAATAACAGGGTACCGAGCTCCACTTATTCATACGGCCCTGGAATGTAAACCCAGCACCCCGTCACCGCAGCGGCCTCACCACTAATAGGAACGGCGGAGAGAAGGAGAAGGAACGCCGAGGCCGAGTCCCTGACCATCTCAACTACGCTTGCTCTTCTCTGCCGACCACAGCCGTGGCAAGTCTTTTAAAGTATACCATAACTTTCCACGCGTTTGCAAAGTGTTCTCGGTTGAGTAAGTTTCCGGATACATATTCGAGACGCATTGGACAACTCCCCAATCCTAAGGAAGCTCAGCAGCATCGATTCCGAATTCTACGGGTAAGGCCAACTCTTTATAATAAAGATAAAGGGAACTACGCTCGACACGCGGCCACTTTAAATCACTTTTGATTCTCGAATTTTGTGTTTCTGTCGAGAAAATGGCGTCACACGTGGTCGAGACGGAGACTGATTGTCGCTCAAAATCCACTGTTTCTCAGTGACTCTTTTCTTACGATTTCAATCAGTAAAAAGCCAACGTCAATCAGTGAAAACTCACTAAAATTTTCAGTAAATGTCACCTAAATGTTACTGATTGCCAATGGATTTTCACTGATTTAAATCGCAAGAAGAAAGTCACTGAGAATCACTGAAACTTCACTGATTCATGTTCAGAGAGTAGTATTTTTACAATATAAAAATTCACTGGTATATATCATTACACTTTCAGATCCAATAAAAATGAAACAACCGGTATTTTTTAGGATTAGAAGGACAAAAGCGCGTTCTTTAATGATGAAAACTGCAAGAAATGTAGTCTCGTGACGGACGTATTTTTTACGGTTAAAAAGCCATTATGCACCATAATTTTAAAAATGTTTTACAGTTTATTCGAATTACACATATTGCTTGGATTAAAACTCACAAAAATGCTTTGATATGAAAAAAAAATTCAAATCATACGTTCTCGCGCTGTAATCGTAGCTCTAATTCAAAAAGAATAGAAAGAATTGCAAAGGATTACTTGAATCCAAGAAATGTAACACTAAATACATCTAATAAAATATTTTGGTACGAAGGAAACTTTTCTCATAAAAAGAATGATTTTTTTCGATTGCAAAAACATTATTTCTTGAAACAAGAAAAATGTTCTTCGGTCAAAAAGTATTTGAAGCGTGCTCTAGAACAATGCATTATGCGTCAAATATCTTAAATGTCATTTAATATGTTAATATATGTACAAATGTTTCTTATGGCAAGTGGCATATAATGCATTTTTGTAGAGCACACTTTATTTGATTTGTCGTATTCAATACTACATTTCTTTCATTCAAGTCTCATAAAAAACCAATTTTTGTTTACTATTCTATCATAAAAACAAATTACTATATTATCCATTTATGAGTTGTGGCGACGGTGTTTTTACATTGATGCTGTGAGTTCGGACTGTTTTAGGTGGTAGATTGGCATCTTATTTTTATTGTACTGATGAGGCCCTTCGTCGAAGGGCGAAAGCTCTAACTAACTATTAACAATAAAGGACCAGTAGCTAAAAAAATTAACATCGAGATTAAAGAGAATCAATGGTAGTGAAAAAAGGAAAAACACAGAAGAAACAAAAGCGTAAAACTAGCGCAGGGAAAAATCGTTCAATTTTGGACATTTTTATGGTTAATAAGTAGATTATTATATGATGTCCTCTTAACACTCACATTCTATCGAGTGTTTTAAAACTGAATTAGAACTTTTTTCTCTCCCACCTACTCAAACATCTATTGTGAGCTCGCAATAGGCCCATTACAAGCCTGTTTCATCCCTGCCGGACGATTCACCGATAGAATTTGCCATTCCAGGTCACGACGAGGAATACATAGATCTCGCTCATACAATGCTCAGCATACGTGTATTTCAATGAAAAAATCGTTTCTCCTCCAGAAAACGCATACGCGTACACAGCGTGCCTGGAAGCATTGCTTAATTATGGACCAGCTGCAAAAAAGAGCCTTTGACTTCCGTTCCCTGGTGTGCAGATAATGCAGGAAAAATGGAAGATTTGAAAGCAAAATACCCGATAACAAGAGTGGTGATCAAAGCGCTTACTTTACACGGAGGAATTCACGGTTAAACTCCTGATAATGTTATTCCCGAACAGTTGCCTAAAAGAATAATAATCGATTTCGTCGAGAACAGAGCTTTTAACGGAAATGGAGCACTTAATCTATCCAACTTTAAAAATTGCAAGATTTATTTCTTATCCCTTGGCGTCGATGGCACACAAATACCCGCGAAACCTCAGCAACCAGATTTTTTTCAAAAGAATCTTTACGTTGATGCTTATCACACTCTTTTCTCTGGCACTGGTATTCACTTCCTTAATGACGGTAATGATATCGATAGAAGTGATTACTCATTATTATACCTGCCTTTATGTTTTTGATCCTATCCCTGATCTTTCTGCAAATTGTTATTATCACTGGAATCTCGTTGATCATGGAAGTCTACAAATATAGGTGCTTTTTGAAGAACCACTAATTAACACATTAAATTGTATCGTATACGCAGAATATGATACCGTGTCGGAAATCGTCGTATCTAGACAAGTTATTGTTGGTTTTGGAGGATAATATGTTATTTCCGCCGCCGTCTTCATTTCTCGGAATGTTACACATCTGACTTCCTAATACATACACCTGTGTTTACTTATTACAGGCTTGGGCATTTACATTAAATTATTTACAGCTTAAAAAATATAAAAATACGAAACATTGGCATTGAAACAATAATTTGGCAAACAGAATGTTTTACCTTTGAAGAAACGAGTTTTTGTTTAAAAAGCATTTGAAATGTTAATTTCGCTTGATTGCAATATAATCGCAATATAACCAACGGGTTGGAACCAGTAACCTCCAGACGTAAAGGTGGGGGAAAGGCGCGTGGTGGAGGTAGGCGCCAGTTTAGACAAACAGCCGATGAGTGGGGAAGTAGACTGGCTGTCGCACGATAGTTGCCCCTTACTACTTACAACATTTGGCAGGCACCAGTTTTCGTTTTGGAAACACCCTTCTTCCAATTTACCCATTACAGTCAAATACTAAAATTAAAATTATATAAACGTAAAGAAAAGTTGAGACTCAATTTCTTATTCTATAAACAAACTTTATAAACAATTATCTGCTCGAGTTACTTGCGATTGAATAGCAACCGTTTTTCTAAAGAAATGAACCAAAAATAACTAGTAGATAACACATATTTGGTCAGGGGATAAGAATTTATAATAGGGGCATCCACTAATTTTTTTATTTTTACATAATATTGAAGTATATGCTCTAAATCACTAATAATACCAGTATAGTGTAAAAAAAACTTTTTTTCGAATTTAGATGTGAAAAAGAAAAATGTGTGAACATTTCAAATTCCTATTTCTGCCCCGCCCATTCCGACATCTTGATGTAACGTCGCAGGCTTTCGAAATTTGAAAAGAAGCCGGGCGATTCAAGTTTTTTCATAAAAATGGAAAGAAAACAGTGCTACTATTGGTGTTATGCGCCTAAATATAAGAATACCTCTGACAGAAATCCAGGAGAAATATTTATATCTATACCTAAAGGTGAGGAACGGAAAAAATGGTTTAAAGTTGTTCGGCGCGACATGTGCTCTACAACATCTTTAACGTTAACAGTATATTGTTGCCCAGTAACAGATTCCGACATTTAGCCAAATTCGTAGGCACTTGGCTAAGCGTCGCCAAATATACGTATCTACTTGCGGAACCTCATTGTTAGTCTATCGGGCTGATCAGATCAGGAAGTTAGCCTAACGATCAGCCGATTGTTCTATGAGGAGTTCCATCTTTGAGGAACGTAACATATCGCAAATCGATAAGGAAGCGATAGAGTTTACCGATATAGTAAATAGTATGCGGTAAATCTTCTTCGAATTACCACTAGCAGCGGAACGAGCAGGTAGCACAGGTAACACCGAAGTGGGGTCTTACCTGACTACTAAAGAGGTGAGCTGTTAAATAGCCGCTCCCGACAAGAAAGCTCGTCTTTCTCCGATGCGTCGGCTAGAGCACCAGCTCTAAAGGGAAGAACTGCGGTTCCCCTTTAGAGACACCTAATAGGTTTTCCTAATTAGATACGCGTTAGCAATTTATGCCGTTCAGTTTCAGGTTAGATAGAAAGGACGTACAGTCCACTAGAATCTCTCTCTGAGAAAGAGAAGATTCTTACGCATATCAGATTTGATATAGACACTGTGTATTTACACAACAATTCGTACCTTGTCCAGACGGGTCTGCGACATATATACTTTTATTGATTTTCCTTTGAACGCGTTCGCCAGCTGAGGAGATACGCGTGACGTCACGAACATTTAAATGCTTCCAGGTATTTTAAGTCATTTCCCATGAAAATAGTCGGGAATTCGCCGTCGGGAAATATCTGTCTAAATTCAATTGTAAAGTGGGATTTAAATCCTGTGAATGAGCATATGATTTACTAGGACGTCTTCTGTCCTTTCTCATTAAGAGCACGGCTCATTGAGATAAACCTAGCCAACGGAGAATGGCTAGAGTGGAGAGATCAGGTAGCTAATTTCTGAACTTCGTACAATTAGTGACGTACTCAGCTGGAAGTTGTTTATCTCAACCTACCTTGAAAGCATATAGACTCTGCATGAATACCTTAGCCTTCACGATGACTGGTGCTAACCATCTCAATGGTTCGAATATGCGGGCTATCTCTGAGAATACCGTTCGTTTCGTGACGCTAAGATGCGAAGTTTGTTCTTTTTGTATAACTGCACTTTTTAACTTTTTGCACACACTTTTTGATCCTTTTTTTTCACCATCGCGATCTGACTCGAAGGACCTAATGTTAGCGATTCAAACTAGAAAATTGATCCGACAGTGAAATTAGACGGGTAGGGTAAGAAACAAAGCTACACTGATTAAAGAATAACGATGTTATTTGCTAAGTCGCTCCTGCCCTTCCGGTAAGTCCTGTCAGCCTCTACCCTTATTATATTTTAGAAGATCTTTTTAAAGTTTTTTTAACCCATTAACGACCAAGAACTACAATTTTTTAACTTATGTTCAAGTCTCATTCTCATGACTGAAAAAGAGAAATTCCTAAACCATTAAGAAATCCAATATGGCGCCAAATTTGAAGAAAAGTACCAAAAAATCGAAAATTTTTTTTTTCATAATTTTTTTTCGAGCAAAAAGAGTATTGGGACTCGATCCTAACTATGATCAACGGTGATCGGAATAGTTGAACTGCAAGAAAAAACTTGTCTCACCAATCTCGAATAGCCATACTCTTCGCAAAATGGCGGATGCAATATGTCGGACATGAAATTTTGAAAACTGAAGATTATCGCACAACTCTGTACTCGGGGATTTTCGGGGTCGCTGATTGTGAATTTGACATCAAATTTTTGCAATTCAAAATGGCGAATCCAATATGGCGGAAATGAAATTTTGGAAACTCAAGATTTTCGCACAACTCTGTACTCGGGGGTTTTCGGGGTCGCTGATTATGAATTTGACATCGAATTTTTGAAATTAAAAATGGCGAACCTAATATGGCGGGCATGAAATTTTAGAAAATCAAGATTTTCGCACAACTCTGTACTCGCGGGTTTTTGGGGACGCTGATTACTAATTTCAAATTGGATTTTCAGAATTTCATATAGCGAATCTTCCAGGAACTTGGTATTGAAACTCCTCCAAACAATTTACAACGGAATATTGACAGTGTCTTTTACAACTCGATCTGAATATAGTGCATGAAACAAATTAAGATCCGATACAAACGACCCGACGTTGCCTGGGGAGCTATTCATTTGTTATGATGCAGAACAAATGAAAACCCAAGAGACGTCCTGTTCCTACCTATGTGTACCCCGAGTACAGAGTTATGCGAAAATCGTAGAGTTTTCAAAATTTCATGTTCGACATATTGCGAAGGGTATGGATCCGCCATTTTGCGAAGAGTATGGCTATTCGAGATTGGTGAGACAAGTTTTTTCTTGCAGTTGGCGCCATATTGGATTTCCTACTGGACCCAACTCCATTCTGACCACGGATTCTTGAAGAGCATCCCCAAAACTACAAGGAAACATGGTTTCCGTTTGGAAATTTCTCTTTTTCAGTCATGAGAATGAGGCTTGAACATTATTATTATACCATTAAGCCGTTTCCCTTTCGGGGTAGGCGTGAATTGCTCGGTTGGAAAATAGTAGTATGTGGATGGGTATATAGGTATAGGGTAGATAGGTATATAGGTGTAAGGTATACATATTTTAGATTGATCTGGAGCGCTCGCGTTATTTATTTAGACAACACGTTCATTCCGCAACACTGCTCCGACCCAGGTTGCTGATCAATCTCTCTAGCGATCACCCCACGTGGAAAGCCTCACAAAACTGTTATGTGTGGTTCCCCACTTGGGCCCATTAGTATCCAAGGTCTTTGTTTCAGGCGTCATTCACTCTACTCACATTCTTTTTATAAACTATCTGTCGCCAAACTTTTCTGTTCTGGCATACTCGGCCTGCTTCCTCTACGTCCATGCATCTTGTCATGCAAGTTCTCCTGTTTTCATGGCTTCTTATGTCTCTTCGGATTAATGTCTCATTTACAGATTCTATCCATGCTTTCGGCGGTCTACCTCTGGGCCTTGTGCCCTCTACTTCACCTTTATACACCTGTTTGGTCAGTCGTTCATTTTTCATTCTTTCAAGATGTCCGAACCACCTTAACTGATTTCTTTCCCATATATTTACTAGTGTCTCCCCCGTACCACATTCTTTGAGGATCATCTCGTTTCGGACTTTGTCCATCAGTGTTTTCCCGCATATTATGTGCAGAGCTTTCATACCAATCACGTTAAGTTTACTCATGTCCTTTTCTTGACATGCCCATGTCTCGCTACCGTATAGTATAGGTGGTACAATTAAGGTTTTATATACAGTCATTTTAGTTTCTTTTGATTTATTTTTATCTCTGAGAATGGACCCTGCTCTACCGATAGCCTTCTTACCCTCATTAATGCGCATATCTAACTCCCCATCTATTTTTCCGACATAAGTTAAAAAATTGTAGTTCTTGGTCGTTAATGGGTTAAATTTAAATTTTTATTAAAGATTTTTAAAAAATCAATGATTTTTTTAGTTATCCTTTAGGCTTTTAAATTATATTATTTTCGCAATAAAAATTTTAATTGCGTAGAGTTCTAAAATTTTTTTCTTTTATTTAACTTTGGTCGCAAAAAAATACCTCTAAGCACAGAATCATAAATAGGACGCCTTATAGGATCCATAAGAACTGGACTAAGAAGTGTTTTTCTTCCAGATGAAGTCTTAAATACCCTTGAAACAGAGGAAGATTCAGAAAGAGCACGTGAAGAACAGAATCAACAGGAAACGAATATTACAAGGAGTCTGCAGTCTTATATTGGACATTGTGAATGTAACTCAATAGGCACAGTGCTCTTTGCAAATTCACAATAGCTGCTCAGAATTAAAGATTTAAAAACAAAAGACAGTCTTATTTATTGCGCTATTAAAATAAACATTCATTATTATTTTAAGCCATTCTGTAAGGTTTGCGAACAAGTAATGCAAGTAACTAGAAATAAAATTATCTGTTGAGGGTTCTGTATAGAAAATAAGTAATTAATTCCACATTAATATGTATATAAAGTATTCTTTTGGTTCAAAACAAACAATAACGTTTAAATTTTATAGCGAAATGAATAACATCAACAATATTTACATTTTTACCAATTATTTTAATTGTTTTTAAATTCCTGCCCTTTTCAATTTCTTCAATCGCATTTATTTTCAGATCATTACACTATTTCATCATTTATTTTTCCTTATTAGATGCTAAAACTATTTTACTTTATTCTTCCGGCAAAAAAAAAAACGAAGAAAATCACAGTAGAACTGTTAAAGAATATCATTTTTCACATTTTCACCATGCATTTTGTAGGAAGTCGGCACTATAGGTAAACAGCGCCGCGCGCGCCCATATTAACTACTAATTTTCTCCGGTTTTAGTCATCCCTCTATTAGCTTTGAGTGGCACAGGGCTGATTTAGATTAATGTCCAAATTAGCCTTGGGCCATTAGACGCATCGGCCGATCGTTAAGGTAACTTCCTAATCTAATCAGCCCGATAGATTAATAATGAGGTTCCGCAGGTAAATCCGTCTGTAATAACATATCTTATAATTATCAATTTTATAAAAGTATTTATATAAAAAAGTGAGGTTAGGATTGCTGGATACAATATTGCATACATGTTTCGATTCGCCTAAAGCAATTATTATTCTAAATTAATAAATTAATAGTATATTATATACCTAGGAGTGAAACAATCTCCTTATCCGAGCGTGAGTTTTGCAAACACGCGAGGATAAAGAGACATCCAGTCCTCCTGTCGTATAAACGGCTACTTTCAGAACTGAAAAGACGCTCATAAAACGCGTAAATCAGGCCTGCGTTACATAACTAAAAATAAATGTTTCAAAAGGTTAAAGTCATTTATTCCGTTTACATATTTGTTCGCTTTTACTCCTCGAGTTTCAGACTTTCAGCAATGTCGATATTGAATCACTTCGCAAAAAAATCACTTATCATAAGTGTACTCCCTTTTAGAAAATTACCCAAACTGGCTTGAACGTATCAGGCGTACAGATATTCCATTAAAATAAACTCTTTTAGCCAAAAAACGTTGATGATTAATTATTTGAATTGTTTCCATCAAACAGACAATGTATTTTCTTCGGCTTTGAAGGCGTGACGTCACACACGTATTTCAAGCCATAAGGACACCACATGTTTCGTTTAAAAAATCTTAAATTAAAATAATTTAAAAAAATTATTATAAATTATTAAATAATCAAAATTAAGTTTTAATTTCATATTTAAATTCTATGGGAGTCAAAGTTTATAAAAAACTAACTATAAGGCAAACAAAATTTGTGTGGATGACCCTATTGTTCAACTTAATAACTTCATTATTTGAACATAATCAACTGTACATAATTAATTTTCTAAGTTTACTACGAGACGGGGATAAAGATGAACAATTTTATAAGCACTGTTTCTTGTATTAAACATTCATAGACTAAAAATAAACTATTCTCTGTTTCGATTCAGCCAACAATTGCTTATGAATGACACCTTGCTGTCACATTTAGTCATACTACGACATGGGCATCATTTTTAAGTAATTGTCAATTGATTTCACAAATAAAAGTAATATTCAGTCCATAAATTCCTAATAGAAAGGATACTATTTATACAATCCTTTATAATATAAGAGTGATCTGCAGTGAAAATCCATAATGATTACAGACCCCTATTTTATGCGAAGCGTATAATCGCATAATGTTTCAAAATTGAATATTACTCGAAATCTTTGCCATTTATGAAGTTTCTGAGTTGAATAAACAAGATTCGTAATCGCATAAAAACAAATAATTTTTTTTCGTAACATAATTTTGGAATTTTCGCGTTACTTTGCAAAAATTCGCATAATTTTACAAAATTTCGATTTCTGCATGGGAAATTTTGTTTAATTGACAAAAATTAAAAAATCTTAATACATTTTATACGAATTTATTACATTTTAACAGCAAGCATATTTTTCTTATTATGTGAAATGTGTGTGTAAAAACTGAACAATGTCCTATTGTTGCATTTCGAATTTCGGGTTTATTGCTAATACATATAGGTTGGGTCAGTTGCTGAATATGGCGGAACTTGTGTACTTCAGTCCATTCTAAAATTGCGTTTGTAAGCAAGTCGTTTATCAATAGTGATCATCGATCAAAGTGCTATTGTGATTCTCTATCATTTTTCGGTTACAAAAAGTGACGTGTAAATGAAAAATAAATAACCTTAGGTATATACTTGTTGAAGCTTATAACATATATGGGATTGATTGTTTTATTGATTATTGATTATTCTTAATACGCGTATTCAGAATCAGGCCCAAAATCACTCCTAAGAACAAACTTTCAGTCTTTGATCGTGCAGACCAGTTTAAAAACGGAGGCATCTATGTCTTAGATGCCATAAAGAAAATCATGATGTGCAAATATTCTGAAGAACAAATCAAATAGGATAGAAAATGCATCTAGGAAAATGACTGCCTTTCTATATCACATAAATCGAAGAAAGAAACTTCGTCAATCTTTTTTTGACGATCCCGTTGTATGTATCTAGCGCTGTCGAGCACGGTACCTCACACCGGCGCACAGATCACTTTGCACGGCCGATTTTCTTCTCTTAT
>CAKNWW010196649.1:0-12874 GCA_932074435.1 Andricus kollari
TTTGGTCTAATTGGGTTAAACATTATTTTAATTAGAAAAGAAAAATATGCATTTATTTTTTCACCAAATAGAACAAGTTTAGGGGGTGCGTCATAAAAAAAGAACATTGCGTTTTTTTAGAACACCCTAATACCCATATGATACAAAAATCATTTAATAATGACTGAAATCCCCTTTTTTTTACCAAAAATTGAACTACTGAACCGCTGTGATCCCTGATATGGTATTAAATTCTTTAAAAAAATGTAATATACACACCAGTGTTGGATTCATAAGAGGCGTTTTCTTCTGCATCTTAGATTTCTTCAACCCATTTGGTGGTTTCGAACAAGTCCGATCTGCCGAATTACAAAACGTCTTCATCCTATGTTGAATGAGATGAGTTCGATCCTCTCTTCGATTCACATTTTGTCGATTTCGGCTAGAGCAGGGTCGTTCTTTCATCACTACTTCATTTTCATACAAAAAAGACGAATGCCCTGTAGGATCAACAATTACATTTCCAGTATTCATCTTGCAAGAAGGCAATGGGCTTAATTTTTTCCCTCTTAAATTGTTGCTTCCACGTTGCATAAAATTGGCATAAATATTCCCTGAAGAAGTTCCTTCATTGCAATTGCCGTTGGAAATATTGGTCGAACTATTGCGATTATAATTTGAATAGTCCTTACGTGTCCCTACGAATAAACTATCAAGGTTTGGGACAGGAGCGCCATCATTGGCTGTAGGGTCCCCCGTTCTGGCACGACTCCTGTCCCAGAAATCGTTTTTTGAGAGGGGCGGTGTTATTTGAAGATTTTCCATTCTTCTTGGCTCCTTTGATTGTTCATAAATTCCTTCAGATGGTGGCAATGGTACCACGTCTGGCTGATTTGTTGGCTTTCTTTGTCTCCTTGCATGTCTGCTGTCAGGAGTGAGAAACCTGTAGAATTAAAATAATATAGTTAGATGACATCTTTGCTGATTTTTCGAAAGATATCATTTTTTAATTGACCTTAGAATTATAAGTGTAAAGACGATTTTTTCATTGGCATTAGGGTTGATAATGTTTATTTGGTTTGTGTTTTACAATTGATTTTTAAAAAAGAGATCTGTTTTTAAGTAAATTAAAGTTAGATTTTTTATGTTTCGTCCCGGACTGACTCATTGGACTCTTCAGTCCTACCTTGTACATTCATTACAAACTAAATTCATTACAATGTATTTTTTTCAAAAAAAAAAAAATTGTTTTGGTTCATAACTTTGTAAATTTGATCAATTTTGCAGTCAATAATATAGTTTAACCACGGATACGGGTTGAAACTTAATATAATTGATATAAATTTTGAGTTGATTTAAAAAAAAAAACAGAACAAAAATATTTTAAACTGTTATTCGGGCCACGGGTAGGGGCCAGAACTGAAATTAAAAGATCATCAATTACCAAGTTAAAGAGAAATTACTGAGGATAAGTTTAAAATTTCGGTTTTTGGTTCACTAATCAACTCACTAAAATAGTAATAATTTCTCTTCAGCTTGGTAATTGATGATCTTTTAATTCAAGTTCTGGTCCCTATCCGTGGTCCGAATAACACTTTAAACTATTTTTGTTGTGTGTTTTGAAAAATCAAATCAAAATTTATATCAATTATTTTAAGTTTCAACCCCTATGCGTAGTTGAAATGCACTATATTATTGACTGAAAATTTTATCAAATTTACAAACTTATAAACCAAATTTTTTTTTTATATGTACATTATAATGAATTTAGATCAATCAAAATGTATAAGGTAGGACTGATTCACAAGCCTTACTGACGAGTCCAGTGAGTTAGTCCAGGACGAAACATAACAAAATCTAACTTAAATTTACTTAAAAATAGATATCTTTTTTAAAATTAATTGTAGAACAGAAACCAAATAAACATTATCGACCCTAATGCCAATTAAAAAATCTTCTTTACACTTAAAATAATATATTTACTGATCAAAATTCAGAAGTTAGAATTGTCTGGTAATCTTCTCAGACTTCACGGAACAGGATGTCCTCAAACGAGGGAAAATAGGGTGATTTTTCACGAAAATAGTAGAATTAATTAATATTAAAAGAATTAATGTAGGTACCACATTGCTCAGATTTCAAGCTAAAATATATTATTGCAGCTGTAAGCAAAAAAATATGAATTTTCAACCAAAAATTACACATTTTTAGCAAAAGAGTAGAGTTTTCAAGCTAAAAAGTCGAATCTTTAAAAAAAATATTTGACTTTTAAACCCGAAAACATGAATTTTCCACAAAAAAGTTTATTTTAAACCGAAAAAGATCAATTTTCAACCAAAAAATTGTATTTCAATCCAAAAGTTGGATTTACAACCAAATAGTTGCACTTTTAAGCAAAGAAACCAATTTTTACCATAAAAGTTGAATTTTTAACCATATAGTTGAATTTTCAACCTAACAAGATGAATGTTCAAAACAAAAAGGTTAATTTTTAGCAAAAAAGTTGCATTTTTATATCCAAAATAGGAATTTCCAACCAATTATTTGCAGTTTTTATAAAATTTCAGAATTTTGAAGCCAAAAAGACGACTTTTCTACAAAACAGTTAAATTTCCAACACAAAAATATGAATTTTCAACAAGTAAGTTCAGTTTAAACCAAATAGTTCAATTTTCCAACAAATAGTTAAATTTTCTACGATACTTTTAAAATTTCAAGCCAAAAAGATTATTTTTCTACAAAACAGTTAAATTATTAACCAAATACATAGTTGAATTCTCACGTTGAAAAGTCGAATTTTTTAGAAAATATTTGACTGACAAACCTGCAAAGATGAATTTTCAGAAAAAAGGTTGATTTTCAACCAATGAAGATAAATTTAAAAAAATTAATTTTTTACCAAAAGGATTAATTTTCAATAAAAAACGACAAATTATCGACAAAAGAGTTAATTTTTCAAGCTAAAAAATGGAATTTTTCAGAAAATATTTGGTTTTGAAACGCGAAAAAATAAATTTTCTAACAAAAAAAAATTATTTTTCACCAATACAGATGAATTACAACAAAAATGAATATTCAAACGAAAAGTTTCATTCAGAACCAAATAGTTGAACTTTCAAGCAGAAGAGACGAATTTTGACCAAAAAGTTGAATTTTGAACCAAATAGTTGGATTTTCAGCCTAAAAAGAGGAATGTTGAAAACAAAAAGGTGAATTTTAACCAGAAAATATAAATCTTCATCAAATAAGTCCATTTTTAATCAAACAGTTCAATTGTCAAACAAATAGTTAAATTTTTAACCCAAAAAGAGGAATTTGCAGCCTAGAAGACTAGTTTTCTACAAAAAAGACGACTTTTCAACCAAATAGTGAAATTTTCAACTAAAAAAAGATACATTTTTAGTCAAAAACGGAATAGATTAATTTTCATTTAAAAAAGTTTATTTTGAACCAAAAAAACAAAATTTTCAAACAAAATGGTTTAATCCTCAACCAAAAAAAAATTGTTTTCAACCAAACTGTTACATTTTTAAGCAAAAGAGATGAATTTTCAAATCAAAAAGACATATATGCAACTAGAAAAGATTTTTCAGTGAAGAAACAAAAATTTCAAACAAAAAGTTGAATTTTTAACAAAATAATTAAGTTTTCTACCAAAACAGATTAATTTTGAAACACAAATATAATAGTTAACTTTTCAATGACAAATAATTAATTTTCAGCACAAAAATATGGCTTCTCTACCTAAAGATCAATTTTCAATCCAAAAGGACAAATTTTCTATTCAAAAAGACTAATTTTCAACAATACAGTAGAATTCTGGAACAAAAAAGATGACTTTTTAACAAAAATAATTAAAGTTTCAACCGAAAGAAATAAATTGTGAACCATACATATACTATTAGACTTTTGAATTCAAATGAATTAAGTTTTAACCAAAAAAAGATAACTTTTTAATAAAAATAATTAATGTTTCAACCGAAAGAGATAAATTGTGAACCATAAATATACTATTAGACTTTTGAATTCAAATTAATTAAGTTGAAGTTTTGACCACAAATATGAATTCTCAATGAAAAATGTTATAGTTGATATTTCAAACAGAAAGGTTTTCAAGTTTATATGAAAAATAGTTGAATTCAACCAAAAAGACGAAATTGATTGTTTAATGGGAATAAAAAGTGACTTTGGACATGAATGAACAATATAATACAAATAATATTTATCGAACTTTGTTGACTAAAGTACTTATTACAACTAATTCAATATTTAATGATTTCTACTAAATTCAAAATTAACAGATTTCTTTTAAATTGACAAATTTGGTCTAATTAGGAGAATGAAATGTAATAAACTTTCAATAATTTTTTAATTTTTGAGAGTTACTTAAGTATATTAAAAACGGTGAAATGAGTGAAGATGTTATTTTTTCTAAAATACGAATTATATGTATATAAAAATTACTGTGGGATGATAACATAAGGAAAACTTTGAAACAAGTATACTTAAAAAATTTGCTTTGAATTGAAAATTTACAATTGAATACTAGTTATTCTATCACATTAATTTGAAAACTGACAATTCAATTCAATTGACATCATTCCGTAATGATGAAATGCCACCAATTTCATCTTTACGATTGAAATTCATTGCATCAATTCAAATCCATTTAGGTGCATTCAATGGTAGTTCTACCAATTGCATTTAATTGCAGATCTTCATTTCAACATTTCCATTCAAAAAAATGAGAAAAAGGGGAAGTTTCATGAAAACTGGGGGATAGAGAGGAATGCTTTAAAAACCGAGAAGGAGGAGAATAGGGAAAGATGTGAAGTCTGTCTTCTTAATAATTCCAGATTGTAAAAATTTTCTATGCTAAGTATATGAATATGAATAACATTCTAATCACCTGTTCTTTTTCCAGGAGAGCGTTTTGTCTACTTCATTACCGAGTGATCGAGTTCCATTCGAAGCATCAGCTTCTTTCATTGAAGCTTTGAGCCTGGCTTCATAGATAGCTCGCAGACTTCCGTAGCCTCGATGAAGAGGAGCAACTCCATTTTTTGTCGAATCCTCATCCTTGAAGCTGCCCTTACTTCGCAAAAGGATTTGACTTGGTCTCTCCAAGGAGTCGGCATAAACTTCACTTGGTACTTCTTTTTCGTAGTGAACATCACCATTTATCTTCAGCTTCATTGGTTTTCTATCTAGAGTGTCTGGTTCGTATTCTGATTCATCCAGTTTTACGTAGTTTCTGGGAGAATCTTGAACCTTGATGGTCAGATGTCCCGGATTCTCGGGCTCGTATTGAATTTCTGGACCAGAGTCATCACTTCCGGTTGGACTGGCGTATCCATCATTTACGTACACTTCACTCACGAGTGAATAACCCTCTTTTTGAGAAATAATTTCTGGAAGGTTGTAGTAGTTCTTCTTACGTGGCTGAAGATTGAAGAATGATTGATTAAAAAAAAAGAAGTTGTGACATTACGGAGTGGGCGCAAAACTTCATTTTCGAAATTCCCTGATTCTTCCCAGACTAATTTTTCATTTCCCCAGACATTAATATTTAAAGAGCATAATTCTAATCTTGGAACATTTTTAAAATAGAATCTTTTATAAATGAAATAAAACAATTTTTAATTAAAATTGATAAATTTTGAATTTATTAATCTCAAGGCTCCCACAGCCTAATTTACTTCAAATAAGTGAAAAAGAGACCAAAAGTAATTAATGTTCACTAACAATGTGACTGGAGTTCTTTTGAATCTTATAGAATTCAAGAGAATTGGAATAATTTTTTTTTAAATCCCAAAAATCCCACTATTTAAATAAAATTGAAGTGAATTTGACCGGTATTTGACACAGTTTCCGGGATTTTCCATTCGATTGTACTAAAATAAATATGAAAAGTGTTTTGACATTTTAGTACTCTCCGTTTCTTCAATCACGAAACAAAAACTGAAAAAGTCTTTATTCTTGATAATGAATATATCTGAAATTGTACACATATATTTTGAAATAAAAGTGACAAAAAATTCCATTTTAAAATAAAAAATAAGCTTTGCGCTCGGATATTTATTCTTTGCACTTGGAATTCTTGAATGAAACTTTATCAAAAACATCTCATTTAGATCCCAGTATTTGTATGTATCTTCATAATCTGAATTTTCTACGTAATTAAGTGTGTATATCTAAAGATTAAATTGCTTAAAGCTCTGTAGGCTTTGAGGTACCATTTTTTTTTCGTACCTTTTGTCGTTTTTCCACAAATTTTTCATTTTTATATTTAATATTATTTTTTATGATTATAACCAAAACTACGCGTCCTATCAAAAAATGATTTATAACAAATTTGTGGATGTGTTTTGGGTGATAAATTTTTGTTTACTAATTTGTTTTCGTAGCTTGTGTCGTTTTTTCAAAAATTTAATTTTTATTTTATTTTCAATGATATTTTTCACGATTAAAATAAAAACTACGCGTCCTATTAAAAATTGATTGATAACAAATTTGTATCTCTTTTTTGTGTAAACAACTTTTCTCTATTAATTTTTTTCGTAGCTTGTGTCGTTGATCCAAAAATTTAATTTTTTATGTTTAATATATTTTTTTTACGAATAAAACAAAAACTACGTGTCCTATCAAAAAGTGATTAATAAAAAATTTGTAGATCTTTTTTAGGAGTACAATTTTTGTTAAATCATCTTTTTTCGTATTTTGCATAGTTTGACTACAAAATGGAATTTTTTATTTTGCATTATTTTCTATGCGATCAAAATATTATAACGTGCGTTGTTTGGCTTAACATTTTCGATTGATTTTTTAAATTTTCTAAATGCTATAACTCTGATAATTTTTTTTAATCGAAAAAAGTTATTAAGATAAATTGTTCGGATTTCTAAGTACTACGAATAGCCGTATATAAAATTTTTAAATCTTGAAAAAACTGGTCTCAAAAATGTTGAAAATGCAATAACTTTTTACATTTCTATTCAAAATGTTAGTTTTGAGTTGAAACTGGAAATTTGCCGAAACAATTACATGTACTTAAATGAATTGGATCAGAAAATTTTAGACAAAAAATTATAATTCAGATCGGGGACAAGGAATTTTTCAAAAGAATTACAATTTCGACTTGGAACGGGGAATCTTCGAAAAAAATTATGATTCTGATCTGGAAAAGGGAATTTTTGAAAAGAACGATAATTTTGAGTTGGTTCAGGTAATTTTCCCAAAAAAGTATAATTATGACTTGGAAGAGAAAATTTTCGAAAAGAAGAATTATAATTCTGATTTGGACCAATGAAATTATCAAAAGAATTACGATTTTGACTTGAAACGGGGAATTTACGAAAAGAATTATGATTCGGATTTGGAGCAGTGCATTTTTTAAAAGAATTATAATTTTGATTTAGTTCACTTAATTTTCCAAAACAATTGTAATTCTGAGTTTTACCTGTATTCAAAAAAGAAGTATAGGCAAGTATAACTCTGATATTAGGCAGCGAATTTTCGAAAAAATGATATTTTTTAGTTAGAACAGGAAATTTTCGAAGTACTAATTATATGTAACTCTGAATTGGATCAGGACAATTCTGATTCGGAACAGGGAATTTTTGAAAAGAATTATAATTTTGAGTTCGTTCAGGGAATTTTCCAAAAGAATTGTATTTCGGGGTTTTACCTGTAGTTAAAGAAAGTATAATGAAGTATAATTCAGATATGGAACAGTGGATTTTCGAAAAAAATTATAATTCAGATCTGGATAAAGGAATTTTCCAAGAGAATAATAATTCTATCATGAAACATTGAATTTGCCAAAAGAAGTACAATGTTATCTTGGAACGGGTAATTTTCGAAAAGAACCATGATTCTGATTTAGAATAGGATATTTTTGAAAAGAATTATAATTTTGAGTTTGTTCAAGAAATTTTCCAAAAGAATTATAATTCTAACTTAGAATAGGAAAATTTCGGGAACAATTTTGACTTGGAACGGGGAATAACCGAAAAGAATTCTGATTCTGATTTGGAACAGGAAATTATTGAAAATAATTATAATTTTTAGATGGTTCAGGGAATTTTCCGAAAGAATTATAATTCTGTGTTACGGCAAAAAATTTCAAAACGAATAATTCCTAGACCGGGAAAATGAAAAATTGACCTGGCGAAAACCGGGAAATAACCGGGAATTCCAAATCATCAGTAGGGTTTATTATACTTATTATACTTTGGTTTATTATGGTAAACGCCTTCTCACCTGTTTCTTCATTTTCGAAATGGTCATCTCTCCTGTATTAGCATTGATGATCGCATTCTGCATCGTCAGTTCTTCTTCCATGGGCAAAGCAGTGGACAATGTAGGACTCGATTGATTAATAGATTCAGGAGATTTTGAAGATTTTCTATTAGACTTTGATCTCTCGAGACTGTCAACTTCGTAATCATAAATTTGAGGAGAATTTGGGCATTTTTGAGATTTTTGACAAGGTTCCAACGCCTTCACATCCACCAGTTCTTTAATAACTGCATCCATAATTCGCTTAGCCGTATTTATACCATTGGGCAGTTCCTTTATCATGTCCGGAAGTTTCTTCGGTGCCAAAGGTGCCTTCACCTTACGTGGCCTTTTAGAAGGAGCAACAGGTTCGGATATTTCTAATTTTTCTGATGTCTCTACTTTTGGTTTATCTACAGTTGGAACTACAATTTTCTGCATATTGGGTTTTCTCTGCATTTTCGAATTTCCGTTGAACTTCATTTCTAGAGCCGCATTTTCTTCCATCTGCTTGATAAAGGAATTTTCGATCGCTTTTCTGACCTTTGCGTTGATTTCGTTGTTTTGATGTGGATCAAAGGATGTAAAACCGTCTCTAAGTTTTCGCTGAAATTTATCGTAGACGGGTTCTTCGAACATGGATTTTGTGGATCTTTGAGAAACGCTGAACTTGTCATCATTTTCGAGTATTTCACTCTTGGCGATGTGGCGAAATGTTCTGAGCATTGGAGGATTGTCTTTCCAGGAAGAGAAAGGTTTCGTGGGTAGATTTGATCTGTCTGTGGTTTTTAAATCGTATTGATTGGTGATTTCTTTAAGGTAGTCGAGACTGCGTGCGAATGTTCTTGCATTTTCTTGGAAGTATTTTCCCTCGTCTGCTGGATCTTTCCAACGACGTTCTGGTGGTTTTACGTCTTCTAACCAAGCTCGAACTCTACTTTCCCCAGGCATTGGTTTTGTGTTTTCTGGAAGACTTTGAAGATTTGGACGTGATTCTAAACAACCTGGACATCCGGAACATCGCTGGGATTTCTTGGATCTTGCTACGGAACCGCGACTCGAATTTGCTTTTTGCTTGTTTGATGAACTGCACTGCTCAGAAAGGTTGTCTTCTTCAGAAATTTCTGCAAAATAAATTGGTTATACTTCCTTTTTTTTACAAATTAGGAGTACATTTAAGTTGTGAGTTCATTAAACAGATTTCAATATTCATCTGTGTTTGAATCATTTAAAATTCTTTTTTTAAATATTCTATAGGATGGCCGTAAGTCAGGGAAAACCTGACAATCAGGGAAAGGCTAGGGAATTTTATTGATCAGGTAAAGTCAGGGAAATTCCAGGTATTTTGAGAAAATCTTGCAAAAATCAGGGAGTTTCTATAAGACGCATATTAAATAACTGTCAAGGATAATAAATTTTAAATTTTCAATATGTGAAATTGAAACAAATTATTCGTTTTGTGAAAATTTCAAATTTAAAATTCAACTATTGTAGCTTTCAGTTTAAAACAAAATAATTGTAAAATTATTACAGGATAGTAATTGAGAAGTTTCTATCTGATATTAAACAGTTTTAACTTTTTCGATTTAAAAATATTCTACATTTTTCAACCTTTTCAATTTGAAAACATTGTGAATTATACCATTTTTGTCCTCTTCGATCGAAAATAATTTTTTGTTTGTTAAAAATTCAACAGTCTTCTAAAAAATAAAACATTTTTGGTTAAAAATGCAATTGTTTTGATGAAGATTTAATTATTTTTGTTGAAAATTTAACTTTTTCGTTAGAAAGTCTTATTTTTTGTTTGAAAATTCAATTGTTTTATTGAAAATCCGAAATAAATAAATAAATTTGAAAATTTTATTTGAAATTATTTTATTCCGGTTATACAAGATTCTAAGTCAAAAACTTTACAAGATTTCTATTTCGTTTTTATTTCACTTAATTCCTCCTGATGATTATATTTTTAGTTACAAATGTTATTATTTGATTGCAAATTGAACCATTTTGTTGAAAAAGTAATTTACGGTTTGAAAATTTTTCTCTTTTTGTTGAAATTTACTCTTTTTTGGCTAAGAGTTCAACTGTTTGGATAAAAAGTAAACTTCTTAGGATGAGAATTCAACTATTTTGTTTGAAATTTCGTTTTTTTGGTTGAATTCTACTGTCTTTGTTTTAATATTAAAATCTTTTTGATTGAAATATCTACAATTACATTACTTGTTGAGAATTAATCTTTTTTAGTTAAAAATGCATCTCTCTGGTTTAAAATTTCCTTTTTTTTTTGTTAAAAATTAATTTTTCTTAAACTGAAAATCGAATTATTCCAGTTAAAGATTCATAATTGTAGTTGAAAATTCATCTCGATGGTTGAAAGCTTACCTTCATTATAGAAATTTTTTTGTTTGTAAATTAATTTTTTCAATTGCAAATGTAATTATTCCATTTTTGGTTATAAATTGATTTTTTTAAGTTGAAAATTCGTCTTTTTTGGTAGAAAACTAATCTTTTTGGTTGAAATTTCCTCTTTTTCGGGTTTAAAATTAAACTGTTTTACACTAAATTCAACTTTTGGCTCGAAAGTTTAACAATTAGGATGACATTTTTTTTCTCTTTCTTGATTGAAAAATGTTCATTTGTCAAAAATTTGCCTTTTTGGTTTAGAAAATTCAACTTTTGGGTTGAAAATTAAACTGCTTTGTTAAACATTCATTTTTTTGGTTTAAGATTCATAATTTGAGTTGTAAATTAATATTTTTTCTTAGGAATTTAATTATTTTGTTAAAACTTCGTCTTTTTGGTAGAAAATTAATATTTTTGTGTTGAAAATATAAATTTTTTGTAGAAACTTGGCATGTTTTGGTTAAAATTTGGACTTGTTTGTTAAAAATTCACTTTTTTATTGCAGATTCATCGTTGCAGTTGGAAATTCATCTCTTAAGTTTAAAATTTGACCATTTGGTTTGAATTTATTTTTGAAGGTTGAAACATCAACTATTTGGCAAAAATTCAACTATTTTGTTAGAAACTTTTTTTTTAATATAAGTATTTTCTTGAAAAGTTTGTGTTGAAAATTCGTCGTTTTGATTAAAAATTTGTCCTTTGTGGTTAAAAGTTGAACTAATTTCTTCAAAATTGATTTTTTTGCTTGCATGTTCATCACTTTTGTAGAAAATTCATTTCTTTGGTTGAAAATTGAACTATTTTGTTGAAAATTCGTCTTTTTGGTAGAAAATTAATATTTTCAGTTTGAAAACTTATCTTTTTTGTAGAAGTTTTGTCTTTTGATTGAAAAATTGTTGTTTCTTTTTGTTAAAAGTTGAACTTCTTTGTTTAAAATTAATTTTTTTGCTTACATGCTTTCAGTTGAGACTTCATCTCTTTGGTTGTCAATGTACCTATTTTTTTGAAAACTCGTCTGCTTGGGTTGAAAATTTAACTCGTTTGGAAAACGATTATACTATTTTGTAGAAAATTCTCGTTTTTTTGGATGAATTCAACTGTTTTTTATTTAAAATAAAAATATTTTTTGGTTCAAATATCAAATTTTAAATTTTTCGTTGAGTTTGGTTAAAAATTCCACTGTGTTGTAGAAAATTCTTCTTATTTGGTTGAAATAAATTTGTTATGTTTTAATTTAAATTTGAAGTAGTATTGTTCCGTTCATAAAAGATTCTATGTCAATTATCTTACAAGATAAAAAATCTACTCTATGAATATTGATGGTCAGGTAAAATAAAAAATTAGTCCGGGAAAGGTCAAGGAAAGGTCAGGGAATTATGGAAAATGAAGTTTTGCTGCTGCCCTGATTCCTGCTGATTCTATCACATTTATTGAGGAAGTTTAACCCGGGGTTAATTAATTATCTTATAGTTGACTAATTAAAATAAATGATCATAAAAAGTATGAACTTACTGCCAAGGGAAGGAATAAATTTTTTCGCGCTCATTTTATGCTTGGCGATGGCGATGACTTCTCGAATTTTTAGTAGGAACTCGACAGCTGCTGGTGGTGGAGCCTGGAAACAGAAGCCTTTTGATTATCTTCTACAATTTATTACGACCATAATTTATGCAAGATGACGTTCGATCCTTGCATAATTTTCTTGAGGAATGTAAATTTAATAACTCACCAATAATAGTTGCCTGTCGAAGTAGGCTGGATTGAAGTACAGTTTTCTTCTTTGAGTGCCAGGAAGAACTGCGTTGCAGTCTTGATGATGAGTATTGTCACCAGTTTCAACAATTCTAACATCCTCGTCTGGTATCCTTTCACCCAAAATTGAACCCGATCCACAGGCTCCTTCGTGTGCTTCTGAATAGTCGTAATGCGGATGAATCAAAGCTGAAGTTACCTGAAAATTGTAGAAAATATTTTCTTTACTTTAAAACACGCAAATCATTTTAAAAATAATATTAATCAATAAATTATATTAATTATTATATATAGTATTTTATGTAATAATATTTTTTAACCAAAAAGTTATATTGCAACCAAATAGCTTAATTTTCAAGCCAAAAGACGAAGTTTTTACAAAATAGTTGAACTTTATACTCAACAGGATGAATTTTTAACATAAAAGTTATAGTTTAACCCAATCGTTGATTTCTCTCCC
>CAKNWW010196652.1:0-10989 GCA_932074435.1 Andricus kollari
AACGTGTGACCAAAATAAGTTCTCAATCCTGATAAAGGAGATTTATCCATATATAAATTATATTAGTTTATTATTATTATATTATTATTGTAATGCCCCTTTTCGGAGTAAATTATTTTTATTCTTTTTAGTATATTTTAATGAAAGCTTGTTTTAAACAATTGATTCTTAATTCCTTTCTTTTTAATGCTTCTTCTTATCCTAAATTTGGTAGAATTTTGTTATGTGTTCGGAAATACGTACCTATACAATGTTTCAAGTTTATTAGATATGTGGAAGTACAGTAGTCCACGAAAGTATTCGTCTCTCTGCTATGGCTTACAACAACATACCGTCGCAGACGATGAAACTGTACTGATATGCGGGTGCACTCATCGCATTTGAAATCAAACATGCGGCTTCGGTCACAAGGCCGGATTCGCAGGAATCCCGACGTGCGGCTAGCTTAGGCTCAGTCGCAGCATTCGAACTCCACCTTAATACGGAATATTGTAGAAATATGGATACAATATCTTTATTTCCGCTTTATGCAATATGAGGTCAATGAATTTCGATGGTTTAGTACTAAAATTGTCAGCTAGATGGCTCCACTGGAGGAAGCATTGTAGGTTCTCCCATGTTTCACCTTTTTACGCAACGAGATTCGACTCTTACAACTACTGTATGGTTCATGGCGGCGCAGCGAGTTCCGACTCTATTCGACCTCTCTATGGTCTATGGCGCGTGACCACGTTTCCGCACGATATCGAGTTCCCGCTCTACGACGCGTAGGGTAGCCTATGCCTCAACGACGGCCATGCTTCTCGCCAGTTGGCAGCCTTCCGCCCGAGTGTACGCATGATTAAGTGTACGCGCAATGTACTACCTACAATAAATCTGTTATTTGGTTATCCTTTGTCTACTTTTCTATTGTTGTGTGTTACCTACTACTCGACATCTGATGGAAGTAAGGGAGAATCTAAAATTATACTGAATACGCAATAAATGGGCATAAAACCATACTGGTGACCTCGATGTGATTACTCTCCTTCCCAGATAACAAAATGCCTGCCCAGTGCGAGTATTATGGGTCGCACGCGTGCATATGTCTTGCACGGCATGCGAGTCACACGTGTGTGGGTAAAATGCGAGCACGCAGTGCGAGTAAAATGATTTTGACATTACGTTGCAGAAATGAAAATGATAACTCGATAAATACCATTTGAACTTGGCACTGAATCATAAATAATAACAATAATATGATTTTTCGAGCCAAATTCAAATGGTCTTTACAGAGTTTTCGTTCTAATGTCCGAGTGTGAACAATAGAATTGAGGTTATATTATTTGTTTATTTACTTACAACATAAATAAAACGAACCGGTAGTGCAATAATATCACTGGAATTTCTTCTATCAGTTAAATTTTGGAAATTCTCCAGAAATATCCGCCGGGAATGCGTACTACGAAAACCTATAAAGTAACCACAGCACAATTAAAAACCAAGAAACCGCGCCGTTGCCCACCATCAGTAAAGTGCCAGGTTGGTGAAGGTTTGAGGGGCTCGGTTCGTTGGCCGCCCGCTGGTACTGAGATTAAATCAACATGGCGTCAGTGACTGGAGGGAAAATTAAAAAAAATATATTCAATAAAATAATAAAATCCATACATTTTTTTATATGGACTTTAATATTTTATTGAATAGATATTGAAAAATAAAAACTAATTTCCGAAATAGTTTTTCCCACTATATAAGTTAATGAAAAATTATTTTTTTAGGAAGATACAAAAACAATAAAGTTCTGCCCTATGCATTATTAATATTAACTGTTAGTTTACTGATAAAAAATTTCGCACGGTGTGTCGAGAAAGCAGCATTTGTGCACGTAGGACGTGAGACACATCGCGTGCCAGTAAAGTGCGGCGCACGATTGTTATCTGGGGTGAAACGCGTGCGCGTCGCACACCATGCTCATCACAAAGTGCGAGGCATATGCCTCGCACTTACGTGCCCCTTACAAAATGCGACGCATGTTACTCGCACCCTGCACGCACCGCGTGCCTCGCACGCCGTGCGAGTAACGTGCCCCGCACGTTTGATATCTGGTTTCACACACTCTAGTGATCCTGCATTGTCTCTGCTCATCACGCTAACATTTACGCAATAGAGGATGCCGGCTGTCAGCTCCGCATTGACGCTTTCGTAAAAAAAGCATCAAATTCCAACCTCGACATTTCAACATTTTCCACGGAAAATCACATCCGCTGAAGGACACTCAAATTTCAACCCACGCTATTAGTTCAAAATAATGCCATTTAAGGATGACCATGTACTTTCTATAGCATCGTATTTCAAAAACTTCTGCGTCTTCTACAAATTCGAAAATTCTGTGAGTTCATATTTACAAATATTTTTCTCGAATTTTGTAAAAAAAAATTTCTCATTTTTCGCGCTTTTTCCGTGCACTCGAAGCAAATTTTCATGACGTTTTTCAAAATTTATCGCCACGTGCTTTCGCAACCTCTTGGCGCATTTTCATTACTCTCACTAATATTATCGTCATATTTAGCCGTTATTAAATAATTGCACATATTTTAACCGAATATTCTAAAAAATGTTTGAAAATTTTATTCCACGCAATTCAAGCGTCGTTGAAAGGGCGTGACCACCAGCTTGACGATGGTAATGTTATTATTTCTCAAACATTTAAAAAAATATTGTACACTTTCGTGCGGCTCATTAGGCCATAAGCAATGTCCGTCTGACAATTTTCGATTTATTCAAAATAATTTCAAAACGCAAACAGCGTACAGAATTCAGAGACGCTATCTTCTGTATTTGGCTTGGTTTTACTGTAGAGTAGGTTCTCTGTTCCAAACTGCTCCACTTTGTATTATAACCTCAAGAAAATTGTTTTAAAACTTAGTTTCGCTTGCCTTTTTCAACACTTATGAAAGCGGACACTCTAAATTTTTATGCAAATTCGCAACGAACACAAGTACTGGCTGTAAATCTTTTTTCAGTTCTCGCAGCGAACAGAGAAAGGCTGTCAGCGCCAACAGAGACAAATCTCTTACATGTCTCAATTCAACACAAACATTGAATATTTGCTTGGTTCCGACAATGTAGTGGCCGATACATTGAATTGAATCGAGTAGTGATCACACCTCCGTGTACTGCGGCTTTACGGGCGAGGCTTTACATCCGTTGATTCCGCTTAATATTCGGAAACGTATATTTAATCTATTTCACGAACAAGCACAGCCAACTGCAAAGGTCGCTGACGGTATAATCAGGAAAAGATATATATGAACATTGATGCACAAAGACATCAAGAATTGTCGCAAATAATTTACAGCCTGCAAAAAAAAAAAATTACGCGGCACAACCACACTTTACCTGCTGAATTCACAGCCCCGGCCGGTTGCTTTCTGCATGTTCATATAGAGATCGTCAGCCCGCTCCCAGAGAGCAACGTTTATAAATACTGTCTGACAATAATAGACAGATTTTCTCGCTGGCCAGAGGCAGTTCCTTACCTCAATATCGAGGCATTAATTGGCTGTAGAGCCTTCGTAGATCAGTTGGTCTCCTGGTACGGAGCCACTGAAACACTCACGATTGATCAAGGCACACAGTTTAAATCGCAGCTATTTACAGCTCTACTTGAAATGATCGACTGCAATAGAATCAGAACGACCGAGCATCACTTCGAATTTAACTCAATGATAGAACGTTGGCATAGGTTCCTGAAATCGGCCATCATATGCCACGTGGATCGTGAATGGTCTCGGTCACTCTCGACCATTCTACTCGGTCTTAGGTCAAATGTTTTGGACGTTGGAGCATCTCCGGCAGAGTTCACGTTCGGTACCACCCTCCGTATTCCATGAAAAAACATGCGTGCGGTAAAGCCAATACCCGTGTCTCAAAAATATAAACTAAAACCCTTTCTTTCCAAAGAACACAAATCTTGCACGCATGTTTTCCTACGCCTCGACGCCAGAAAATCTCTCTAACGGCCATATATGGGCCCGCACAAAATTCTTGACCCTCAAACGGCACACTTCAACCTAGCATACCTAAACGGTAAACTAGTGCGAATTGGTTTTTTTGCAAAGTTAATATTAAATATTTAAAATATTGAACATATAATAAACATCTAGCATACATAACGCACATTTAACATATATATTTAATATAGTGGGGATGAACCGCTGCAGCTGTGCAATTTATATTTCATAGTGTATTATTTTTACCAACCGAAAAAGGAATTTCATAAAGAAGGATTTATTATAGTAATTACAAATGAGAGTTGGGAAAATGGAATATTTGAAATCAATGATGCAATGGCGCCATCTAGCGAACCGGCACGTTGGGTGATTTTTCCTGACCGAGCCCATTTCTAAAGTTGTCTGTAAGGTAGATCTCTAGGGCGGTACATGTAGATGGGGGGATAATGTATGTAATGCGGACAATTGTAACAACTAGGAGTAACTAGCCGTGACTATATCATATTGTCATAGTGATTCCCTAAAGTACTCCCTCCTAAGTGATAACGATGCATAAAAGAAGGAAGTACGTTCGCATAGTTTTAATTAAAATGTACGTTAAACACAATCATACAGTTTCATTCTTACAATACTTCAGTTAACGAGATAATAGTTTTTGATATAAGATGAGCGCTATAAATAATTTCTAGATAAATTCATTGTATATACAGCGAGGAGAGTAGAGATTCGTGGTGGGAGAGACGAAGCGAGCGATCCACATCTGTTAAACGAGCTGGAGTCTCCGAACTTCTCCTCGCTGCCGACCTCTGACATAAGGTATACGAGAAGTAAAATCGTATTTTGGCGGAGTATAAGGTCTGAAATTAATTGAATAAAATATACAAGATCTAAAATCGCTATTCTTAAAAATAAGCATCTCGAATTTTAAAACATTTAATACGGTGATGTAGCCGTTGTCAGTCTTCTTGGTGATTTCTTAATATTTATAAATCTTATCTGAGTCTTCGCAAGAGACAATAGTGCACATAATATTTACAGGATCCCTTTTGAACAAATAGTAATAATAATGATATCATATATATACATGTTATGACAGTTTAGAAGCGACACAAAATACATTAGATAGTCGCAAGGGCTTTTAAATTACACAAGATAGCCATAAAAGTGACCGACATCGTATCTGTATTGGTTCCCCAAATTTACAATTTGAAGGATACTCTTTCATTTTGAGGCGCATAAGTGCGAACAGGCGGATTTACAGATGAAGACGCGAGTTCACCCCCATTCGGTTGCGGTAAATGGTCGACTTCCTCAAGTATAAAATACGCTGGGTTGATATTCTCCATAGAGACTAGTAGAGGTTCGCGGTTAACCTCTATTTCACACACGCGTTCCGAAGTTCTATCCGGCGAAAAATTCTCGGGTAGGACGAATTCACTTGGTATACGAAGGGTTGTACCAAAAACGAATGCGGCAGCGGAGGCGCCGATATCCATGACGTTAGATCTTAAACCGAGTAAGACGGTTGATAAAGATGAAGACTACTGATGGTCACCGTGACACATAATGGCTGCTTTCACTGTTCGATGCCATCTTTCCGCCATGACGTTAGCTGCCGCGTGGTACGCGGTGGAGTGGATGCGATTGCATCCGATTAATTGCTAAAGAGCTGCAAAAACATGAGACTCAAATTAAGTGCCTCTATCAGTGGTTAAAGTCTCAGGACAACCGTAGCGAGAAATCCACTGATCAACGAAAGCTCTGAAAATCTTTAAAGCCACAATGTTTTGAAGAGGAGCAGCCTCGGGAAAGTAGCGCGAAAATCTGTCCACTATAGTTAGGCAGGATTTGAAGCCATAACTATCGGGAAGGGGACCTATGATGTCCATCTGAACGTGGCGGAACCGATCTTCCGCTGCTACGAATTTCGCGGGCAAAACCTGGTCGTCCCGAGTTATTTTCGATGGCTGGCACGCCACACATTCCTTACACTAAGCAGTAATGTTCCGATTAATCGAAGGCCACACATAAGGCTTCCGAATAACACGATCGGTGAATTTGGCGCTTGGGTGTGCCGGATTATGAAAAAGTATACAGTTATGTGTTCTGGAACCCACTGAACTTTTCTGAAGTTTAACGATTACTTCTTATCGTCTATCTATTGTTTGAATTCGTTGTCGGAAGCTTGCGCTTCGGCGAGTTCTATGAGGCTAAACTCGGTAGGCAAACGTATGGTTTCTACTCGTGACAGCGAATCAGCGACGAAATTAGTAGTGCCAGGAAGATACTCCATGGTCGTTGTCAACTGTGATATAAACGAAAGTTGTCTTTGCTGACGCTGTGACGCATTTTCCGAACCCTGTGTAAAAGCGAAGATTAGTGGTTTGTAATCGGTAATGATCTTGAAGGTTGGGTACTCAAGAAAGTACCGAAAGTGCTTAACCGCCTCATAGACCGCAGTTAACTAACGATCATACGCGCTGTAATTGCATTGAGCAGGCGAAAACTTTCGCGAAAAAAAATGCCAATGGCTTCCCAATTCCGCCGAGATTTTGCTCGAGCGACGCTCCCATGCCGAAATTCGGTGCATCCGTGACTAGACGGGTCTCAGCATCGTAGGTTGGATGAGCTAATAGTGCTGCGTTGGCCAGGTCACTCTGAACCCGCTCAAAAGCAGCCTTAGTTTGATCGCTATACGGTATTTCTCGTTTTCTCTTGCGGGAATTGCACATGTATTGGTGGAGTGGAACTTGCACCACCGCCGCATGCGGGAGGCATCGACGGTAAAAATTAACCATTCCCAGCAAACTTCTCAAATCTACCACTGTTTTTGGGAGTGGGAACTGCGTAATTGCGCGAACTTTTTCGGGCGTTGGCGCACACCCGTATCGATTAATTAAATATCCAAGAAATTCTAGCTCGTGTTTCCCAAATTCACATTTGCTCGCATTATTTCGAAGTCCATACCAGATTGCAAATCTCTAATGTGGAGACGTTTAGTAAAAGGAAAATCTGAATCAGCTGTCTCCGTTCGGACAGGTTTTCTCTGTTTTCCTGAGGCGAATTCTCCTTACAAGAACATGGCGAGACACACTTATGTGTTTTTTACCGTAATTACGATGATAATGGCATCGTCGATCAGAACTTGTACTTCGTGCGCGAGCTTTTTTCTTATATTGAAAATTTTGCTAATTACGCGAGAATCTATTCAATGACTGTGACAGGGCCTTTATTTGTTTTCTGAATTCTTCCATCATTGTGGTAAGACCTTCTATAGCTGCTCAGAAAAATCAGAGGGCAAAGTAGGCGCGGAGTTAGAGTTTTGATTTGCGGTTGCAGCAACATTAAACTCCGACGGCCGAGTGGCTTCGGCAATCCTATCCGCCCTTTGCGCGAGTGAGAGCAGATCGAGAGTATCAAGACTCGATATAATTTGCCGTGTAGTAGCAGGCATCTGCTCCATTAAAATACTTTTAATAACGTTATCGCTACAGCCCGCGGTATTCAGAGTTCCGGTTCCGGGGATCTTGTTACAATGTCCTTCACGTGCGCGAATAAATTAACGTCGAGATAAGAAAGCAAAAAAATTGAGCCTTAGTGCTCTCTTGCGAAATGTTAGCGCATTTTATTCCCGCCTCTGCCAGGATGAACCAACATTTAGGATCATCCCGGTAGAATAGGGGTAGCTTAGGCAAAGCGGCTGCGTCTACCCGATGGTTTTGTATTTCGACGAGCGTATTTGCCAATTGGCGTAGGCCATCCGGTAATTTAGCGTTCTCGTCGGTAGTTATGACGCAAGTAAAATTCCAAGAGATCGAGAAGTACGCTTTTTGCAAAACGAAAAAGTAATAATAAGTTTAATTTTACGAAAATAAAATAAAATTACAGAATAAAGTAAATGATAAAAATACGGAAAGATCTAAGGAAGGCTAACTGGGTGTTGTAAAGCTGAAAATGGCCTCAGTTGTAACCTCACTTCCGCAGTGTTGTGTATTACTGTTTTACAAACAGAACATAATGCTGAATCTTTTCCGTTGTCATCTTCTGTGAGAATATATGAGTCTTCATTCCCCATTTTGCCTCTTGGTCTTCCACCCTTATAAATTTCATTTCACTTTACTTTGACAATTTTCGCGAGTTTGTACTGTGACTTACTTACTTATTGACCGGCACCACAATAATTTCGATGTTAGGTTAAGATATTGACAGATACGGCGCATGCGCCATGCTGTATCTGTTCAGCAAAGTAGGGTCGTAATATACGTAGTAATGTAGGCGTAGAAAGCCACGTATATTGCCTAGAGTATTATACGCTCCCAACCCTGATGTGTGCGCAATTGCAACGCTGGGTATCGATTCTTTTGTCTGGCCATTCAACTTAAGCGCTTTGCGCCGAACTTACGATACAATATTTCAAACGAAAGTAAACGCCTCTTGATAATATAAATCAAATTTCACGTTTCTCCTTAGAATTTCTGAAATTTTCGGAAACTTTGTTTTCATTATTCAATAAATTGAAAATCCCATGAATATATTTTTAAAAAAATATCGTGTGCAATAAGTGAAAAAAGTAGGCAGATATAACTCTTGTGAACTTTATAGTACTTTATATCGTCTCATCTTCGGCTCGTTTTGGACTCGCCTACAAGTCTCCTTCGATTCACCTCTGTCTCGTACAGCAAATTTCACACTAGTGTTGAATTGCCTACACTGGAGTGCTGCTTCCTTGTATTTCTGGTCGATTTTCAGGAAAATAGTCGGGAATTCTAGGTTGGAAGAGACCGGCAGTTTATTCTCAAGATTCTAAATATTCTAATTAGAAGTGAGTACTTTTTGTTGCTATTTTTCTCAGATATAGAAAATTGAATTAGCGGTATAAAATACTAGAATTCTGTATCCCTAAAGGGAATAAATCTTCTGTAATTTCATCTGAAATTTCTAGTAAATATGAATTTAAATATAAAGTAACTTATAAATTATAAAATTTTTATTTAATATTTGGTATTCGTAGGATGAAAGCGTTGGTAGGAAAGGAGAATTCTGTAACAGGTAGTTTAGAGTGCTTGACATAAACTGGTTGATCAGTCCAAATTGCAACGCTGGTTATCGATTCTTTTGTCTGGCCATTCAACTTAAGCGCTTTGCGACAAACTTGGGATGCAATCTTTTAATTTCAAGTAGCGCTTGTCATGCGTTTGTGAATTAGCTATTTGTATCATTGATTCAGACAACCAATCGCCTATTGATAATAGAAATCGAATTTCGCCTTTGAAGCTGGATAACATGCAATTATATGAACGCTTTGTGCGTTGCCTAAGCGCCTAGCTTCGTCAAGCTAGCGCTTGTCATGCGTTTGTGAATTAGCTATTTGTATCATTGATTCAGACAACCAATCGCCTGTTGATAATAGAAATCGAATTTCGCCTTTGAAGCTGGATAACATGCAATTATATGAACGCTTTGTGCGTTGCCTAGCGCTTCGTCGTAGCGCAAAAACTGTTCATAATTTGAATTTTTGCTGTGAGGATTTTTTGATCAGCAGAGCATAAACTAAAAAATATCAAAAACTTTGAAAATTCCACCGGGACCTTTTTTACCATGTATTTGTTGCGGGGTCCTTTCCAGAAAATAGACATGTTTTAATTGAATCTAGTCCAGGGAATGAAGGATTTTTTCACCACAAAATTTTAGAATGAAAACAAGGTATGCCATCATGTAGTGCTGATGGTTGGGATGAAGGCTTGTATGTTTGCAGGCAAAAATATCTTTTCAGAAGGAATTGCGCAATGTTCAAAGTTGGCGAAATCATGTTTTTGTGAGATGGGGAACAGGGTATTGATTTGCGAAAAAAAAGTTTCATTATAAATTGAAGGTCTTAAAAAGATCTTTAATTTGGTTGGTCGCACATTAAAATTGTTTGATTTGTTCCCTCAAAAAGTAATAAAAACCGAAAAAAATGGCCGTTTTGCAGCATCTAGTTATTTTTGCAAAAAGTATATGCACATCTATTAAAGTCCGGGAAAAAATGTGTTTTGCTAATCTGAGAGTATGTGTGAAATTTGAGCTCAAAATAATAAATAGTTTTTGAGAAAAGCTATTTGTTTATAGAAAAGGTGCTGTTGTTTCGGTGGGGCCAACTTTTTTTAGGCGGTCGCAAAGCCATACAAGTGGGCGAATTTCAATCCTAAAGAGTTCAGGGGCTAATTGATATTATAGTATTAAGTACGTTCAAAATGACTGCAAAAGAATAGTACGTTTTTGTCTCGTAAACAAATGGAATAACTTCTGTAATTTTCATCCTGAAGAATCGCGGTTACAGTCACTCTTACCTTACAGTTTGTGCAGGATTTTAGGATGAAAATATTTTCTGTACGTTAATTGGGGGTGGAGTTAATTTTTTTGTTTATAACAATGATTGCAGCCGTAATTTTCAAGATACACAGCTGAAAATGGTAAATATTAATAACTGGATTCTGATACTAATTGTAATATAATTGTCAGAAAAATCAGTTACGAAAATACTGTTTAGAATAGCTGTTTATTTACGATCAAGATCGGTCGCAGTGTATGACGGCGGAGTGGGGGAAGCTGCTTCCGCCTGGTAGACAACCTAGACGCTGGCGCTGAAATTGAATTCGCGCGTTCAAAATGTAAAAAATGGAAAAATCTCATGAAAGAATGGACATATTGAGGTGTTATTTTTTTTTTAATTTCAGCTAACTTTCTACGCTGATTACAAATTTTGCATTGAAAGCTCAGTAGAAGCACGTTTTATGCTTGAAAGATAATTGTAGTTTTTTATATTTTCACTAATTGTACAATTGCTGCCATAATTCTTCGATAGAATGCAAGCAGCATTTCATTAATTTTATGTTTATTCAATAATGTTACAAAAAATGTGTACTGAATGCAACATTTGTTTTTCAATAAACACAGGGCATGTCGTTTTCATGAAATTTGCTGAATATATCCCAGGATTTGCGAACGTCGTGCGATT
>CAKNWW010196655.1:0-11233 GCA_932074435.1 Andricus kollari
TATAAGATAACTGAGCCAATCAGCGAGTTGTAAGTAGGTTGCCACACTGTCTCTGGACCCACTGTATGTCCTATGGTTCACGAACTATACCTGGCGGAGATTTGCGGAACCATCCGCCGCCGGATCAAACTTATCTTTAATTTGAACATTTAGAATAAACATACATGAATGCTCGAATAGCCATTCTTAAAAACGAAAGTTGAAACCAACTATTAGACTACATATAATAGTATGGTATGCCGAACAAACCGAAATGATTTGATCACGTCAGGAGAAATACATAATTATGTTTGAAACTTTTTTACATAATAAGCAATATCTATTTTTAAAAGGGTAATTTGTACTGTCTTTTAAGTATTTATAACATTTTTTAATCCGATTTGGAAATTTGAAGAATGTATTAAAGACATTTTCTAAATTCCTTGACACATATTTGTTTTCGTGTTTCAAATATCTTAAATAAAATGATGGAAATCTATTATTTATCTAATATAAAATCCACACTGAAAAAAATGGTTAATTTAGTGCGGCTACAAGTCGCCATTAATAATCCTACGTAGGTTATATTAGTAACGATAGTAATTCTAGTCACAACAAATTGTAATAGTGAGGATTACTACTTTAAGTAGTGAGATCCACTAGCTTATTTGTAAGACTAACTAATTCAATAGTAAGACTTACTAATTAAAGTGGTAAGGCTTACTACCTGAAAATAGTACGTACCATCGAAAGTTGTCGCGACAACAAGTAAAGTAGTAAGGACAACTACTAACAATCTTGCGAATAAAAGTAGTAGCCCCAACCAGTTAGATAGCAGCGGCATATATTACAAACTAAAGTAGTTGGCCCTACTACTTTATTAGTTGTCCCAACCAACTATTTTTTTCAGTAAGCAAAGTAATGATAAGTATATACTATATGGAGCGTTTTCATGCTAATGGACATAAAGTGTCTTATAAAAGTTGTGATTATTGGAAAGTAATTAGCGACATAAAGCCGATAAGGGCCGATTTCTTCATTTTTATCGTACTGTTTGAAATTGTTAAAGAGAGCGTGCAATTCTGACTCATTGGCGATTCGATATAGCGAGGGGAGACATGCAAACAAACGTTATTTCAATTGTGTCTGATAAGGGCAGGAAAATTAATTTGCAATATTAAACACGCAAATCCGCCCCGTAAATAAGTTCATTTAATCAGACGAAGAGAACTACATAACTTGATAACACAAAAAGCTGAATGTAACATACATATTTGATTTTCGCTTACTCTTGGACATCAAATTATTCCAGTAAATGAGAGGGAAAAAGTAAAAGTCACTTTTGTATCGAACCTTTAATTAAATTCCAATTAATTCTCAAGGAAGTTCATTCAGGCACAAATTCAATACGTAATTTCATGTTATTACTGAAAACGTATGCAAATGAGTATTTAAAAATTCACATCAAGATAATCCTTGATCAAATTCACCTTGACGTAAACATATGAGTGTAGAAATAAAGAAAGTAAATTCGAAATAACTACAAAATTTTCTTGAATTTCAAATGTTTGATTGCTTTAAATTTTTTTTAAATTAGATAATATAAATTGTGAAGTATAAATATTGGAAAATAGAGAAATAAAGAATGATTAACCAGTGCAGAAATGGCCCCGGTTGGCCCTAATACAAGAAGGTTTTGGTCGAATCCTGGCCGGACAGACTACAATTATTGTTCACAAATCACCCAGTCGGGAGCCGGCCCGTTACTGGCTAGGCCAACCCTGGTTACATTTCATGGTCGGTACCCGACCGGGCACTAGTAGAAGTTACAATTTTTTAAAGAGACATGGCATAATCAAAGACTTACTAACGGATGCTAGAAGAATTATTTTTTGCAAAGTATAATTGGAAAATTTATTAGGTCAGTAAACAGAAATGAGCTTATTACTATTATTATACTACTTAGTATTATATACTTATTAAATAAAACCGTTATCGATTCTGCAGAGTTCAACAGGAGAGTGGTTACATTGTTTATAATGTTTTCAAATTTCATATATATTTTAGACTGTACTTTTTCAAATTTACGACCAAGACTGGCTCCTTCTGGCCTCTGGTATTTTAAAATAAAGTATATACTACATAATAATGTATATTAGTTTAATCCTTTCTTCCTTCCTAATTGCAAATCTCCGAGTGGTCTCACCAATTGCTAGGAAAATTTAACAACAATGATTTAAAAATTTCTCCAATCTCCAGGCTAGAATTTTTTGACTTGATTTGTCTTTTGATGTTCACCGCATTCTTTACAATGAGCCCTAAAAGTCAAATCAAGTTACCAATTTCTCGCTTTGAGCAACATTTTGAAACCGTTTAGTGTTTTTAACTGTATCCCGGTCAGTTTCCCCGCCCGCGCTCGATTGAAACTTGGGCTATACAGAAAAAAAATCTACCCGATGCGCGCGTGGCTCGCAAGTTTAAGAGAGCCTAGGGCGCGCGCGTCACGCATCGACAACAACTGTAATTTGGTGATTATGTAGTCCTTTTTGTTAAAGCTCCTTCGGCTTTAACGAACACATTCTCACCACAAAACTCGTGCTTCGCACTAGATTTTGTCCAAAGTGCGAACTTTACTGCATTAAGTTCAACTCTATTAGGGGAAAAGCGGGTAATGCCGGTCAACAGGTAATACCGGTCATTACAATTTCACTCGTATTAATTCGTTCTCGCGCACACACACATACGTGGCATAGGCGCGGGGTATAGTCATTATGATCAGTTTTATGCTGCCTCTACTCATACTGTGGAAAATTAAATTAAATCTTATTCAATTAAACTCCAAAAAATTATTTATTGGATGCCTGTAAAATGCGAAAAATTAAAAAAAAAATAGCATTTAAATTGAATAATTTAAAAATATGAAAATTGACCACTTGAAAATGAACATTTACTAAATTTGTCCATTTTAAAATATAGGATTCGAATTTTAAAAAAAATCATCTTAAGCATTACAAACTAAATAATTTCAATTTGAAGTCCTCAAAAGTGATCCATTGAAAAATGGCAAATTGAACTTTGCAAAATTGCTTACGAGTTCAAATTGAATCTACAGTTCTTTATGATTCTGAAGCGAAAACAGTTTTTCCCTGAATAAACTGTTTTTCAAAGCAATAAAGTGAGATTGCTGATTACTGGTTAATTGACAGTGACAAAGACTCTGAAAATTCGAAATCTCGACATTTAATCTCTTGCGCGGCGTTTCATCGAGTTAGGTGATGGAGAGTATCTCAGATGTCTGTGGAATCCTATCTGACCTCATCTCCTAAACGCGCGCCTCTGATTAAATGCTTACTTTATTGTCGTGACTCGTCGCTGCTCAGATACGGCGGCAATTACAATTAATTATCCCCACTCGATACCCTCGAAGCCTAAATTAACCAGAGTCCGACAGACGGCCACTTCTGAACGGAAAGCTAATCTAATCTCTAATTCCCTTGCATATAGAGATCTTGACCTTTGTCCTTGAAACAATCTTTCGTTTTCGTGATATCATCTACTGGAAGATATTTATATCACATCATATAATTCTTAACTTTAGCAATTATTCTTTACTTTCGAAAACCAAATTAGTTGAATTTAAATAATGATTGGTCAAATTATGACTTGACTTGTTGCTTCGCCAATTTGTTGAAATTATATAATTGTCAGGCAATTTTTTACTATTTGTTAAACAATTTTAACTGCCAGCTATAGTAGAAAAGGTTACACATTCGTTAATGAAAGTGCCACTAATTAATTAGTTAAATAACATACTCTAAACGTGAGATTTAACTGAACTAATTATGATTTAGGGAGGTAATATTTAATATTATTAAATTCAAATAAGTAAAATTTCACTGGGCTACCACAATAAGTGTAACTTTATTCTGAAAAGATTAACTTATTTCTTAATTTAAATAATTTGAATCGCACTGAGAAAATTTCCTATTTTAACTATTTGAATCAGTGATAGCTTACTGAAATTCAAGTAGTTTTTCACTGATTTCTGTAGAAAAAGCTGCTGATTCACAGTGAAATTGCACTGATAATTCTTACTATTTGATAGGAATACCTTGTCTCTAAATTTGAATCAGCTCACTAAACACCAGTAACTCATTTTTGCAGAATTTCAATCAGTTTATTTTCTCACTGATTTATGAGTCAAGTGAAAGCATAAAGGATTTTCACTTATTAGTCGGTAAAATTCACCAATTAATTAGTGAAATTTGAGGTGAAAATCGTTACTGATTTGACTCACTCAGTGACGTACTTCAAACTGATTCAAATTTACACTGTTAAAAATTTGAGGATAGAAAACCGCTAGAAACTACCGCTTCACGATACGGTGCGTTACAGTCTTTTCTTTCAGATACATAATTATCATAATTACATTCAATTGGAGTCGACACACTATTTGCTTCGCTCATATGGAATTTACCAAGCAACCTCCTAATGTAATTGCTCTGATAAGTGAAAATGGAACCATCCTTTAATTTACAAATCTCTATTCCGAGAAAATTTTTAACATTTTTAGTACTCGTGATCGTGAATTTTTTGCTTAAATTATCTAGCAATTCATCAATTAAACGTTCACTTGTAGCTGCTATAAGTCCACCGTCAACATAAATCGTTAGTAAAATTCGTTCAGTACCTTTTATATTCATGGATCTCCCGTACTCTCTGATGGAACCCCAGACTCTCAATGAAATTAAAAAAATGTTCAGTCCAACATCTAGGAGCTTGTTTCAACCCGTACAAGCCTTTTAATAATTTACGTACACGAGATGTCCCATCATCAAACCCTTCAGGTTGCTTCATATATATATCTTCTTTGAGATTGCCATGTAAGAATTCTGTTTTTATATCAAACTGTCCGAGATGCAAATTTTCATTCGCAGCAATACTTAACATAAATCTCACAGTATCGAAACGTACTACAGGACTGAAAGTTTCTTTGTAATCAATTCCTTCTTCTTGTGAATAACCCTTAATTACTAATCGCGCTTTGTAACGTTCTGACCCATCTAAATTATGCGTTCTCGTGAAAACCCAACGACTATTGATTACGTTTTTATCTTCTGGTTTCTTAACTAGTACCGATGTTCCATTTTCATTCAACGAGTTCATTTCATCCTGCATCGCGACTCGCCAGTGCTCTTTCTCTTCTGATATGATTATTTTTTTATAATTTAATGGTAATTTTTGTACAATAAATGTCATTGGACAGCCATAAAATTCCGTTTGTCTAATAAGTGATCTATCGCGTAAGTTTCGCTTTTCTTGATTATCATTGGTTGAAGCTTGCAAAGGTTTTTGAGTACTACTTTCAGAATCCTCTTTTTCGTTTAATGATAAGTCATTTTTATTTTCAACATAATCAATACCTGGTTCTTTCCTTTCATTAATATCATCTCGAGAAGTGACATTAATGAAATCAGCAGATAATTTTTCTGGCTTGAATAAAACATCTCTACTTAAAACTACATCTCTCAAATGTGGAACGTACACACGATATCCTTTGCAATCTTCATGATAACCAACTAGATAACCCTGCACACTTTTCTTATCGAGTTTCTTTCGTTTCTCTTGCGATATATGTACAAAACATTCTGTTCCGAAAATTTTAAGATGATTAATATTCGACTCTTTTCCATGCCATAATTCATACGGAGTTTTATTACCTGTTCTCGTTGGACCTGTTCGATTAATTACATAAGCAGCAGTATTCACTGCTTCTGCCCACAAAAAGGAAGGTAAATTAGGATTCGAATGAAGCATTGATCCAGCAGCCTCAAGAATTATTCTATTTTCACGCTCCGCGACTCCGTTTTGTTCGGGCGTATACGGAATATTTACGGTATGTTTGATACCTTTGCTATTCCAAAAGCTCTCAACTACTATATTTATATATTCTTTACCACCGTCACTGTGAAGTTCTTTGATAGAATTCTCAAACTGATTTTCAATACCCAAGCAAAAAGTTTTCAATTTCTCAATTACTTCTGATTTGTTTCTAATGAAGTAAATTTCTCGATAACCCGAAAAATCGTCGTTGAAAGTAAGAAAATATAATGTTCTACCCAGTGATTCTACTTCCATTGGACCACAAACATCTGTATAAATTATTTCGCGAGCCCTAGTTACCCTGTCAATTTTCTCATGAAAAGTTAACTTATGTTGCTTGCCGTAAGCACATCCTTCGCAAAATAAATCATGATTCGAAAATTTTATATTCAGATTATTCAAGAAATTACGTAAATGCCGAACATTCTGATGACAAAGCCGTTCATGCCACGTTTGCAAAGTATTATTTTTATCCTGATTTGATTCACTGATTTGACTAGTCAAATTACACGCTTTCGGCTCTAAGACGTACATATGCAATTTGAATAAATTTCCGTATTCGGATCCTGTTGCAATTATTTCATTTTTACGTTTGAAAAAACATTTTGTTCCATTATCTGTTATAAGACAATCAATTCCGTTTCTTCCAGCACATTTGAAGGAAAATATATTATGAACGACTTCCGGAACGAACAATACATTATACATGGTACCTACTATTCGTCTTTTATCTACATGTGGTTATATATTAATATTACCCTTACCGTAAGCATGCATAGTCGTACCGTTGCCATTTCCTAAAAGCACTGGTTCTGCAAACTTCTCGAACGTTGAATACCAGTCTCGTCGTTTTGACATGTGATCTGTCACTCCTGAATCGATTACCCAAGTTTCGTCTCGTCCGTCATCTCTGCTTGCTATCAGTGCCACCTTCGATGAGTCGTTCCCTCCCTGCCCACCTGGTGCTCGTTGCGCCGGACGATCGTGTCTGTTCTGGAAGCAATTATTGCTCTTATGGCCTTTTCTCTTGCATACAACGCATCTGAAGCAATCCTTTTTCAGGTGCCCTGGTGTTCCACAATTAAAACAACTTGGTTCCAGCTTCTTTCTTTCAAACTCATTTCTGTCCTTCCTGTATTGATTATTTTTCGATTTATCAATTTTAAATTTCGTGAATAGTGCGGTCGAAGTTTCATGAGTCTCTTCTCGATCTTGTAGCCTCAATTCCTCAGCCATTAATCGCACAGTCAAGTTTTCAACATTTCTCTTTTTATCTTCCACTGAGTCCCAAGCACTATGGAAATGATTGAATTTCTTAGGTAGTGAAGGTAAAATGCGAGTTATAAACATGCTCACTGGTATTTCACTCCCGAGGTTCTTCATTTTATTCGATAATAGTTCCAACTTCGATAAATTGTACGCGACACTTTCACTTTCTGTTGTTTATAATCAAAAAACTGTTTTTGAACAGCCGATAAATTTTCATCTGATTTCATATCATATATTGAGTTCAGTTTCAACCACATTTCTCTTGCAGTAGAGCAGCTCATGATCAGCTCCATAGGTTTTTTCTCTACTGTTGTCACAATCAATTTTCTTGCACTTTTATCTGCCTTCAAAAACTTTTTTAGGTCAGCATCGTAATTAGTTGAACCTGTTTCTGGACGAAATAATGAACCTTCACAAACCGCCAGCACATCATCATCATCTTCCAATAATGTACGAATCACAAACTGACACTGATGCCAATTTTCTTTATCACGCAGACGCTCAATCTTGCTGTATCCATTTTTCTTCGCACTTTTCACACAAATCACTTCATATACTTGCACTCGATTTTTACACTGCACTAAAGCATCTGGACCCATAACCTGTTGGGGGTTATTAATGGTTTCAAATAAGAAACACTGTGTAAAGTATAGGCACAAGAATTTATTTAGTAACAAGTATACAACGAGGTTTACTGACCGAGGTTCCGAACGAACTAACTAACTATCGAACTAATTAAGCCGAAAGACGTCTGCCCTTATATACCTGCGTTCCTTCGAATATTCCACACCTAAGTGCTCGGTACATTTAGTATCTCCACATTTCGAGAATCTTCTAGCCTGATCTTCCTTACCTAGTACAGACGCAGTCTCGAACTTTCTAGATGTAGAGCTTTGGAGTTAATTTTGCACAACAAGAAAGAATTGACGAACTCTATTTGAAAGTTCTAAAACGGTTCATCACTTTTTTTTACGTGAGTATTTACAAAAATATTACGAGTGATTAAGAAAAGATTCTCAGAGCACTCACGAGCTTGCCCGACAAATCTGGGAACTGGAAAGTAGGTTAGCCTGTACGAGACCCGCACACGCGCTTGCCCAAACGCGCGATGCGTGTGTGCACTCGTATGTGTGCTTCAACCTCGTCGGATGAGTGGCTAGAAGTTTTATAATACCTATACACAAATAAAATGTTTTCTCTTTATATTTCAGTCTGAAATTCTCAGGAACTGTTCGTAGGAAATTCGAACTGTTCGTAAAACACTTCGAAATTTATCCATACATTTTTCATAGAAATGAGGATGTAATGTTTCATTTTTTTATCTCGTATCCGAGACCTAGCTACATGTTCGTGACTTTTTCATTTTTACATTTGTTCCGTGTTGTTCGCCACATCATGGCCGCAAGTCAACGCGTGCGAAACTGCGAACTCGAAAACATGAAAATTCTAGAATCCAGAATTCTAGATGGTCGCGCGTCGCATCGGTGCGGTTTGTTATTTAATATTTAGAAAAGTGAAATATGTTGACGATAAAAAGAGTGAGCCATGGCAACCAGGCAAAGTGGGTGAAAATTGTATGTATGAATCAGAATTGGGATACGAAGAATTCATAGACGCCGGTAAGTATCATTGTGTGTGTGTGTGTGTGTATATATATATATATATATAATTATATAATTATTAACATATCCATGATGCTTTTGAATCTTTTTGTACGAGTTAAAAAACTCCTGTGGATTATTCCTTTTAAAATTGATAAAGAAATGCTTGGAAAATTGTTGTCAATAAGCTTTCGGAGCATTCAAAAAGTATTCCTTGATATTTCTGAGTAAGTGGCTTTAGTATTAATTTTTAATATTAAAAGGTTTCTAAATTATACTTATACCGGCGTCTATGAATTCTTCGTATCCCAATTATGATTCATATATACATTTTTCACCCACTTTGGTTGCCATAGCTCATTTTTTTTATCATTGTTATTCTTTTGATCGTTTTTTATAAATATTAAATGACAAATCGCACGGACGCGACACGCAACCATCTAGAATTCTGGAGTTTTACCATCAAATATACTCACTATTCAGAGTACTGCACCGAAAAAACGATATTCTAATTTTAGGAATTCCCCACTAAGTTTAAGAATATTTGCAATTTGAATAGGCGCCAAGAATATATTCTTAATGTACGATGGAGGTCCTCTTACCTTAAAAATATAATAAGTAAATGCTTGTCTATATGATAATAAGGTATAGTTCATCTTAGACTATAGTAAGATTTAAATATTTGTCTTTCAAAAATATTTTTTCAGTAAATAATACAACATAAATTATTATTTGACTCTTTTATTTTTCGGTTTGGCGAAATATTTAATTATAAAGTAAATAAATTGTGATCATCAAAGCCAGAAGTAAGTATACTGTTAAATTGAGTGAGTCAAAAAATATATAGGTTACAAACTATTTTTTCAATTGAAAATTATAATGTACTAACAACATTTTGACACATTTTGATGAAATATTTAATTAAATGTATGTTGTACTTACCACTTTTCTTCAAATCGAAACACACTATGCCCAAAATTACAACAACAAAAAACATGTAACTAAACAATCCGAAATAACATGTATAAATGAGAAATTGCAGGCTGGTATTTAACCTCACTATCTTACTTCTTTGTTGAAATGTGACTTTGGTTAGAAGATACTCTTAAAGTGAGAATTTCGCTTACTTCATTGTGGAGTCTATTTTAACTCGTCTTCTTCTACTCCGCTTGCCGTTTACTCAAAACGGTGGGGCTTTTATAGGGTATGCTTCGGAGTTCATTTTAACTCCGCTTTTCTAACAGTGTAAAGAGTGCTGTTTCAATTTCAGGATTGAAATCACTCGTAATCATGCAATTTCACGCAATTATATGTGACAAAATTTCAAATGATTTAATTAAATTTCAGAAATTATAAGAGACATAATTTGTGTAATTTTCAAATTTTTTAAAATGATTTAAAGTGTGTTGGAAGGAATGCGAAAGAATTCGGTAAACGTTATTTACACACAAATTAATAATTTATTCAAAATAAATAAAAGCTTGGCAACGCGGGGTGTGTCACGGTTGACTGACCAGCGTGTACTCACTGTTAGAAGAACAACCCTCAGAATGGGCCTGTCTAACTATATTTGATTTTAAATTCAGATTTATGTCGCAGATACATTGAAAAATTATAGAATGGATAAGAAATAATATCTGGAAAAATATGTATAATATGAATTATTAAAGAATTAGAATTACACCCAACTCTCGGATTCTGTCCCCCCGGTCTCGGCCTTCCTAGAACTGCTGGCCCACGCAGTTTTTTAGCGCGCTGGGCGAGAGACGGTTGCGACTCTCGCCTAGGAAGGGCAGCAGTGCGTGAGTACTCAGTCGATTATATTGCGCAATTTTATTTATTCCAATTGGAAACGGTTCAGGTCGTCCTGAATGTTTACATTTGGATCCCCCCGACTTGTGGCGAAGGCTATTTGCAGACAACCCCCGAAACGGGTCTGAAACCCAGAGTTCGGTGTACGTAAATTAACAACTATCTGTTCCCTACAAAGTAATTTTAAAAATTCTGAATTTAAACAAAATTAATCCAAATTAAAAATTTAATTATCGAAGCTTCAGAATTCCATTTTAAATTCAGACAAATAATCCTAGTCAGATTTTTCCTAAATCGTAAGCAGATTTTTCAAATTAAAATATGCTAAGAGGCTAATGAATTAGTTAAGGATTTTTATTCTTGAAATATTAAACTGATTTATTAGCAGAATAACATAAATAAAATCAGATTAAAATTTCTAAGTATAAGACTGGCTAAAAATCCATGAGAAGTGCAGTGGACCACCCGCGTCTCGCTTCATAAGAACAGGATCGTTCATGCGGCAGAATCGAGCAATTAATCGTATAGATGCCATTGTTAGGTGGATCTTTGGCATCGGCCTTGGAGGCGGTATTAGCGAAGTCCGCTGCTTTCCTTTAAGGCATTTTTCTTTTTCTTACGCTTTCTTTTTATTACCATCTCGATATTTATTGCCATCGTTTTCCATCCAATATGATCTCTATTGTACG
>CAKNWW010196669.1:0-10103 GCA_932074435.1 Andricus kollari
AACATTTCAAATTTGCAGGTATTATTTCTTTAAAATCTCTTCCATCTAATATAATATTATAGAAGAAGAAAAATGACTGCAATACCAAAAACTGTGAATTAATTAGGTTTTATAGTAATACCTATATTTGTTCGTATATTGGGCTAGGTAATTCCAGATTAATTCAGCTGGAGTTTGTATTTTTCGGCAGAAAATTTTGTTTGTTTGATTTTGAAAACCTTGCGTTTTTACAAGTTTTGAGATTTTAAGGTTTTTCTTGCTTCGCCTTGTCAAGTTTTTTTACTCTTACGAAGCCAATGAGACAAACGAAGAAAGAATACAAAATGGTAAAGCTCTTTACATTTAAAAAAAAATTAAAACACGAAATTTCCTCTGAACAGTTACATCTTTTTTCGTTGAAATTTTTAGGAGTGATAGATAATATACAGTCAACTTGTCATAAACTTTAAATCTAGGATTTATTTGTATTTCGGGTGAAACAAAATTCTATTTATTCTTACTGTTCTCGCATTTATTGTATTTTACTGTTATTTTTTACTTCAAATCAGAAAAATGTTATTTTATTGGACATAACGATATAATGCGTCAAAAACGGCAAAGCTGGTTACTTTTCTTTCGTTTTTTTCGAGAAAATAATTAAACTCAGTTCGCCTCAAATATTTATTACCTATCGCTCCTCAAAATTTGAACGAAAAAAATGTAGCTACATATTTTGAGAAAGTGTCGTATTTTAATTTTTCGAAAAATTCAAATCCAATGTATTCTTTTTTCATTTTCTTTGTCGGTTCAAAAGAGTAAAAAAAAACTTGACAAACTCAAACAAATAAAACCGTAAAATCTCAAAAATTGCAAAAAAATAAAAAAATTCTCTAGAAAAACAAAAAATTACCAAATAGAAAATTTATAGTGCGTCGAGTATATAAGTACCTATCAGTTCTAAGAATTTCTGAAAGAGGGTGGGGTTTTTGAGCATTTTTTTAAAAATGCAAAATAACTTTACCATTTTTTACTATTTTTTAATTTTTTTGTGGATTTTGAAAGAGTGCAAAAAAATGTTAGTACTCTTTTCTAATAGTTTTCTTATTTATATCAATGATAATCAATAGCCACATCTTGATCATATAAAAATGAATTTATAAATAATTAAATTTTTTTAAATATGAATTAACGTTTTGCTAAGAAAAAATTTGATATACAATCGTATTCGTTTGTTAACAACTGTTCAGTTGCGTTAGCCTTACATTTTTTTTTGGATATTCATATAATTAATTCACAATTAACAAATCGCAATTGCTTTTTTTGTGCAGGTGGTGATGCTCCTAAGCTTTTTACTCGTTTGAAGACTACTTATCCGTGGTTTTTATTAAATTCACAAAATAAAGCAATTCGTAGCGTCTGTTCCGAAGTAGTAAATAAACATTTAATTCCTTCAAGTTATATGACGTCTCGAAATATAAGAAATTCACGCGTAGCTTTTGTTGAAACCGGATTTAACACTTGAAAAAAATCAACGTTAGCCAGCTTCTTTCAACAGCAACGCAAAAGGAAATGGAAGAAGGTCGAATAGCTTCAACCAAGATATTCACTACAGTCATATTTTTAGTTAAACAGGGATTGGCTTTAAGAGGAAGTAATAACAACGAGCGGTCTATTCTTTTGGAGGCATTGAACATGAGAGCAGAAGACGTTCCAATAATTAAAACCTGGCTTGGTCGAACAAATAATGTTTGGTTACAACACGGCATAATTAACGAAATAATTAACATGATCGCCAATGAAGTAGAGCGTTAACATGTCGGCTACCTATTTTTCTTTGACTCTTGATGAAACTTCGGATGTTTCCAGATGAGAACAAGTCTCCTTTTGATGGAGGTTTTCGAAACGGACAGGACAAAATCAGAAACACTGTTTAATATTGCAACTGAAATCTTCCTTCGATATGACCTGAATATTAAAAACTTAAGAGGCCAATGCTACGACGAGTATAGAAATGTGAGTTGCTGTTTATCTGGTCTACAAACTCGCATAAAAGAAGTAGAACCTACAGCTCTTTTTCTGCACTGCAATCCAGATAATTTGAATCTCGTTGTTTAAGATTCAATGAAAGACGTACAATGTGCTCGAAATTTCATCAGCGTGACAAAGGACATGATAAAGTTTATACGTGATTCTCCAAAAGAGACTTGCTTGGTTTCGGCACTTACAGTCTACAGAAAGCCCTCAATTATCTCAATTTTGTCCAAAAAGGTGATTTTAGAATTAATAATTATTATATGAATTTATTAACATATTAAATTGCTGTATGGTCTCAATAATGATTTTCCTTCATTTTTCAGGTGGTGTTTGAGAATAAAGTCTCTCCTGACAATTCATAACGAAGACAATTATGCAGCTGCCATGACTTTTTTTGATGAGATGATCGCAGACACTACAGTAGACTCCACAGCATCGGCTAAGGCGGCAGGGTTCCTCAAACAACTCCATAGTTTTGAGTTCTACTTTCTGCTTACCGTAATGATTAAAATCTTCCACAGAATCGAAGTATTGAATTCTTTGAAAAAATCTGGCCTCAGTATAAGTGAATCTCACCAGAAAGTTGAAGCAGTCCTAATCAGTCTTACTGAAAATCGGGAAGATAAATTCGACAAGGCTGATGCAGTAAAGGGTACAAAAAGTCTGAATTCAGAAGAACCCGAAGTACCTCGACAGCGAAAAGCTCCACAACGGTTTGAAAAGGAAAGGCAGTTTACATATATTTTCAACCTCTGAGAGCTACTGCAGGAAACTATTTTTCGAAATTTTTGATTAGGTCTTATGCTCCATGAATAGCCGGTTTACATCTGAAACAATGGACCTACTAAACTCATTCGAAAACTTTGTGATTGGTCTGGAAGGCTCTTGTGTTCATGAGATCATAAAATTTTATAAAGAGGAAGATTTCGACCCAACAAAACTCAAATTGCACAGTGATATGTTTTTGGACATAATTTCAGCCAAAGATGTGAAACTCCAGTGCCTAAAGGACGTAGTGACTTTTTAAAAATGTAATGCTAAGATTAGTAGTCTTCTTCCAGAGTACAAGAAGCTAGTACAAGTTTTACTGACTATTTCTAGTAGCTCGTGTACGAATGAACGTTCATTCTCTGCGTTAAGGCGTCTGAAAACGTATTCAAGATCAACAATGGGGCAAAAGCGGCTAGATAATCTGCCGATCTTACATATTCAACAAGATTGTTTGGATAAATTAGATTTAAATAGAATTGTAATCGCATTTATCTGCAGGAATGATGTACGAAGGAGAACCTTCTCAATCAAATAAACAAAAACTAATTAAAATTTTTTACTCTCCCCCTCCTACTCCTTCCCCCTTTACAAACTCCAAACTCCATACATGCAAAATATAGGCTGCAGCTATTAATTGTGAAATGTATTTCACAATTCTCTCTGGTGATTAGCGTGGCAACTTTGATTAGAATTGGTTCGATTTTTTCTCCGAATACTAAATCTAGGTTTATGTCGGTTGTGGGAATTACAATATATACTCCTATTGCCGGTATGTAAGTTTCTTTATGAAGCATATCTTCTCAGTAGACTTGCTTCATAAGTATTTGTTTAATACATTTTTCGATTAGGCTGATTTATTTTACACATTAAATCTTTATAGTTATTTTTTTATACTTGTTAATTGCCTCTTTATCAGTCGGTACGTTACAAAAGTAAAGTATTAAGTCATGATCGGTAATTAAGGAAAGGACTATTTTGCCAAATTTGGTCGTGATTGGAAATATTCTTTTTACAGATCCTTCCTCGTTTTCAATAATGGGGGTATTAATAGGGTACCCAGTCTTTGAAACATGGGACGTCTTTAGGGCATCAATTGGACTGACACAAACGTCCTAGGAACGTATTTAGAACGTTCTCAAGACGTTAATGTTTTTGTGCCCACTGGGTAACTTGATAATCCATTTACTACTGCTATTGAGATTGAACTAATAGCGAGAATTTTCTGGCAGTCTTCCTCGAAATGGCATTTTGTTCTATGTTGCATTTTAAATTCTTCTAATGTATCTTTTAAAATTGCAGGAGTTAAAATAAATTATTATAATTATTAATAGCATCTATTGCTATATTAATATTTCGTTCATTTCTTCAATTAGGATCGTTATTGAAATTAATTTCATATTAATGAAATTATCTTTAGTATTGGAATTTATCTTTTCAATTGTTTAGGATTCTAATGCAATTTTATCATTTACTTCTTGGTCTCTGATCTTTTATGTCTTTGTTTTCCAAGTAATGTATGTAAGATTGTAGTTTTGATTTTCAATTTGTTAAGTCTATGTTTTATTAATCTTATTTCGTTTCTCGCTTTACATTCATTTTCACGTCTGTTCTATTAAATCAATTGCTTGTTCTATAACTTGAAAAATATTTTCGGTCCTAGTTAAATTTATTCCTATGATTAATTTTTCTTCTTCGTGGTACAAATAAGCTGTACTAACTTTTTCCATGTAAATGTTTCCATAAATTTCTTGAAGAACATAGTTTTCTTGTGTCGTCGTTATTAACATCCATGGGACCAGAATCATTATTTCTCCTATTTTGTAAACTGGATGGCTTTCAACTATGTTTTCATCCAAATGTTTCTTGTACATCTCTTGTTTAATTTAAATTCTTTCTTTAGCTTCATTAATGATGTTGTCAAGTTTGATTTTCCATTTCTTTATTAAACTAGCATAAGTAAGCGTTGGCGATCTTGGTATTGCTGATGGGATATTAGGTTCTCTTCCGAATGTCATCTCAAAAGGTGAAAAGCCTGTTCTTGAATTTGTCATTGTATTAATTACGCATGTAATCAATTTCAAATTTGCATCCCATTGTTTACCATTATCTTCCATTGATGTTTTAATGAGATTTTTTAAGTTGAATGCATTCTTTCTATGTTACCATTTGCTTCTGGATGGAAAGATGTTGTTATTATATGCTTGATATTTAAGGCATCTCCAAACTGTTGCCTTAATTCCGATAGGAAGTTTGTTCCTTGATGAGGTATTGATCTTGAAGTGGGAATAGTCTTGAAAGACAATCAGCTGCTTTGTTTTCTTTTCCTTTTAGGCATACGATCTCATACTTATATTCTTCGAGTCCTAATCACCATCTTAATAAACAGGAACTAGGGTCCTTGAAATAAATAAACATGGATGTATTTTCTGTGATAATACAGCTCTTAATCCTTGATTCGAGGCGTCTGTTGTAAGTGTAAATTTTTCTTTAAAATTTGGGAATCGTAGGTAAATCCTGAAAAGACCAGCTTGGTCATTTTCACAAAACCTATAAGATTCCAAAAGTTGACGCTCCTGTATTTTGTGGTGGGAGGCTGACGTTTTCAGATTCGGTTAGATACCTGGGAGTAATCCGAGATAGCAGGCTGAACTGGGCAAAGCACCTGGAGACCCAATGCAGGAAATTTGTTACGGCTTTCTGGTTGTGCAGGAGAGCCTTTGGGTTGACATGGGGACTAGGGCCTAAAATGCTTGCATGGCTCTACTCTGATGTCCTAAAACCCAGGCTCCTACATGCAGCCGTGGTCTGATGGCCACGGGCGGAACTTAAAACAATGCAGGACAGGCTGCGAGGATTACAAACGCTAGCATTCAGGGGTTTGACTGGAGGAATGAGGGCTACGCCCACAGCGGCGATAGGATTCATGCTCTGTGAGGAACCCCTACATGTTGCGATAACCGCTAGAGCGGCACACGCGATGGGCCGCCTGATAAGAGCAAATAGATGGACTCGAGGGACTAGGCACACTAGGCTCCCGAATCATATCAATGCATTGCCGATTCTACAGATGAGGCAAGATAAAATAACAAAACGCTTCAACTTTGCCAAAGCTTTCCGCGTCTGTATCCCAAGCAGGGATCTGTGGAAAGCAAATGGTAGCCCGCTTCTCCAAGGGGAAATCTGGTATACAGATGGATCCAGGGGTGAGGCAGGGTCAGGAGCAGGAATTTATGACAGCAAGAGAGGGAAAGGCATAGGGATACCGCTTTGACGACACGCTACTGTCTTTCAGGAGGAGGTCCTGGCCATCCGTCGCTGTGCTGAAACACTAATAGAAGGAAGCGCTGCTGGCAGACAGATTACTATCTGTTCCGACAGCCAAGCGACACTAACTGCAGTAGGGAAACCAGACATAACATCAGAACTGGTTTGGGAATGCAAAAAGGCATTAAGCCAACTTGCAGAAAGAAACAAAGTGGCTCTTATATGGGTCCCTGGTCACACAGGGATCAAGGGCAATGAAAGGGCGGACCGGTTGGCAAAACGCGGCGCAGCAAGTGAATACATAGGACCAGAACCGGTACTGGGAATAGCGTCTTGCTGTATCGATTTGGCCATCAAAAGCTGGATCCGAACAAAACACCGGGAATACTGGGAGCGAATCCAGGGTTGCCGTCAGGCGAAATCCATCCTGGGTTATAACCATAGGATGGACAGAGCCAGGGAAATCCTGTGTTTACCCAAGAAAGACATAAGCAGAGTGGTACAGATCCTAACTGGGCACAACCACTTAAACTATCATATGCACAAAATGGGGTATAACTCCACGACAGAGTGCAGGAGATGCGGCAGGGATGATGAAACATCTCTGGATGTACTAGGTCGACATACTAGGCTTCGTCAAGATGTCTGGGGTCGAATACTGAGAGTGAATAAGTGAGGGTGTGGCACGATAGGCTTTATAGCTTGAGCGCCAAAGGAGCTCATCAAGGGCTCCTCGCCCATCCTAAAACTAACTAACTAACTAACATCCTCCCCTCAGTCGATTCAGTCGACTTCTTCATCCCTAAATATTCGTATGAGCTTGTGTGTCGGTCTTAAGTAGTAACTGTTGTTTGATTTTACTTTTGAGACTCTATTAACTCCGTCCGGACCAGGGAATATGTCAACAATCTTTCCTTTACGCCACGTGTTTCACGGCGCTTGATAATCAACTATCAAAGCGACGTCTCCGATTTTCGCAGAATCTCCCGCATCGTGCCACTTTTTTCGCGGCAATATCGTTGGTAGGTACTCACGAAGCCATTGTGTCCAGAACGATCGAAGTAGTTGTTGAGATATTTCACATTGTTTCCGCGGATTAATCATGTTGTTCTCGTAGCTCTCCAAGTTTGGATAACCTGACGACCAACCGTTAAGAAAATGGATTGGTATCAAGGCTTCTTCATCGTACGGATCGATTGAAACGTGTGTGAGCGGTCGCGAGTAAACTATGTGTCCGACTTCGATTAAGAACTTTTGTAGAACTTATTCGCTGCACGACTCATCTCCGAGAGCATGATTCAATGCCGTTTTACCGATCGAACGAGACGAACGAGAAATAATGAATGTGAGCTTAAAGTGCGTATCTCCCGTGGAACATCTCCGACATATCCGTGTAAGGTTTTATTTCGACGTTTTCTAACAATTTGATTTGGTCTGTCAGCGTACGCGATAACGATTGTGTTGGTAAGCTCAGCTTTGGTACCGATAACGCGTGCTCGACTGTTAGCTCTCCGGTCACGCCGTCTGTCCAACTGACGCACAAACTGTCACTATCTGGGGCTCCCTCGCTTGTTTATTCATCGTGCGGTGTTCTGTTAGTAACGGGTTAATCGCGGGTGTCGTTTCCAGTTCGAACAAACCGGCTTTGTCGAAAATTATAGCTTCTTTCTGGAGATAATGCGCGAGATTCTCGAGATTTGATATGTCGGATGAGTCTTGGGCAGCATAATTACGGAACGCGAATTGCATTTCGCTTGGAACTTTATCGTGTACGTTTGTAAATAAATTTGGGTCTTAAAGCATACTTGCAAGCCTCAATGAGTAAAAAGCCGATACCGCATTAGCAACTCTCGACGAGAGTTGCGCAACATTTACAGTGCGAGAGTCCAGGGTGGGTAAGTCAAGAAGTTCGCATTTTATGCCTTCCGCGATCATTTTCATGTTACCGAAGTCTAGTTCTAATTCATTTATAATTTTTTCCGGGTCTCTTGACGTAGCCAAAAGCGTTCTTACCGAGTCTTTCGATTTACCGCGTAACGCTAGTGATAAACGTTGTATGTTTTCGCGATCCGAAAAACCACCCGTTTTTGTCATATCTTCGTAGATCTCTTTAAAATTCAGCCATTCGAACGGGTCTTCGTGAATCTCGGGTAATTTAAATCTTTCCGGATAACGCGAGAATCCCCCTCGCGTCCCGCTATCACTCAGTGCTGTTACACTATCCTTTACCCCATCAAGGGCGTTTTTTACAATATGGGTAGTAGTTGACATTAAATTATCGCTACTGTTTATAAATAAATTTTCGTTAATTCGCTCCCCTTGGTGTCCGTTGGTCATATTACTTGTTACATTCTGCCGCGAAGTATTGTTGAGCCTGGTGACTCGGCCTGGCTGCATGTAGAAGTCCGTCGACTCGTCCGTCGTGGATCCCTCGTGCACGCCTCCTGGTGCTGTTGTGGGCTGGGCGACAACCATCTCTGATCAACCATACAATTCGTAGATTTCATAAGCTAATTTTGTGAACAAACACAGTCAACAAGCATCTGTGAAAAACAATGAAGAATACAAAGCTCTCATTCGCTGAAGCCGGTACATTCCGATAACTGGGGTTAGGCGTATATCATTCCAGGAATTTGTAACAATTAAGGTGACCAGGTCAAACCCTAAATCTGAAGAAGGCAAATCGAAGTACCTGTCACACAAAAATCGTTCATACTAACAATTTATAAGTAAACAAATCTCTTGCCCCTTATAGATATCCAAGAAGTGACACAACACGTCCCATACACAAACCAACCGATCCACCGTTAATGGGTAAATTGTATGATAAATTCAATCCTTCTTAAGCCTTGAGAATATAAAATAGAAAAATAAAGCAAATAAAGAAATTACACACGGCAGTGACCCCAACAATTTAGTTAACGGTAACAGGTTTCATTGGCCATACTTGACTCGAAATTTCATCGCGTAGATTCATAACATATTTTTGAACTGCTGCCATTTCTTGCATCAGGAACCAAAAATTTGTACATTTTTGAATCCTTGTCGCACATTTTCTAGTTTTGATCTGCATAATTCTACTGAAGTGGTTATACTGGGATTTGATTTTAAAGCTGCATCTAAATCGTCGAAATTATGTATTCGTACGTGTCTAATTCACTTTTTTGCATCACCTATAATTCTTTCAATCAAAATGTATTCCGAAAGCAAATTAGGGTTGTCACACTGAAGTCGTGCGGGTTTAATAGATTTAATGAAATCTTTGACGGCTACATCGTCGTTCCCATTCAAAGTTTCTACAGTTCTAATTCTGTCTTTAACCGGAAAAAAGTCAATACCACCTTGACCCTGCTCTCGGTTGTTTGTTGTTTATTAGGGGGGTGGGGGTCTTAAAGGCGCAAAAACGCATATTTTCAAGCATTTTTTTGGAGATATGAGTAATGCTGGTTTATTAATTTAAATTGGGTGTTATAGTACTACATCTGAAGTATTTTTAGATGAATTTTCAGTAAAAAATATTGAAAAGGTACCCCGTGTGAGCGAATCATCCTAGACGCCTCGAAAAAAAGCTGTTGCGCCGTGAACATCATAACTTGTTACTGGATCATCTGAAGAAAATGCGTTTAAAAGGTGATATGTTTCCCCAGGTAATCAGAGGCTGTTTTTCACAGCGCAACAACTTTTTTTTCGGGGCGTGTCGGGAGACTCGTTGTCGCGGGGTTCCTTTTATGTATTATTTTTTTAATTTGTATAAAAATACTTCAGATGGAGTACTACAACATCCAATTCAAATCAATAAACCAGCAGTACCCATATCTCAAAAAAAATCTCTTCCCTCGTAATCTCATGATTATCCGTTACTATTTCCCCTTTTAAACCTACAGATTTTCTAACTTTTTGTATTTCTAACATTCGTCTGTCATTTTCACCAGCTAAAGCATTTACGTTAATTATGACTTGGTTCATTGTAGACTCCATTCCGTCTACTTTTGTTATTAATCATTTTAATAATTCGTCCGTGGACATTAACGAAGGGGATTGCGCTCTGTTGGCAT